>CM054063.1:162959408-163028596 GCA_028641055.1 Alopecurus myosuroides | reverse complement strand
CTCAAAGACCCGGCCTTGATGCCTATGAGTTATAAGGGCCGATTACTCGCAAACGAGTACGGCTGCAATCTTATAACCGGACAAAGGAGCCAAAACTTTCTTGACTTTTCTTACTTAAGCTTGATGTGACTCGCACTAAAGTGGCATGATTTGCTCGCTTACGATTACAATCAGCCATGACGCCCAATGGGACTTGCCTGATCCTGTTTTCGTATTGATGTAACAACATGATATCCACGCGAAAGCCGGCTTACAGTACAAGATAGTCAAAAGGGTCATCTAAACCACAAGTTATGCAGAGTACAGGGCTAATAGCCGGAAACTCAACGCTTATTAAGCATAACTTCAATACCTATGTGAAACGGCTCTAGGTTCGGGCTTAGCGCAAGACAACTTGTTCTCTCTGGAAGACCGCGTACCCCAGACCCGGACTTTCAGGCTTTGGGGACTGGGGATTTCGCAAAAAAGAACAAAGTCGCTTAGTCACTAAGCCCAAAAAACCCAAACATCCGGGTCTTGGGGACTTGGGGACTTAGAGAAAAGTCCGCCTGTCAAACCCACGAGACCCGGAAACCGAGTCTCACATACGGAACCATAAAGTAAGTCGGGAATAAGCAAGCTTAAAAAGAAGATGTACATCAAGTCCATCCAAAAGACCACAAAGGGCTTTGAAGCCATTACAAGTCTCGCAATGTGATTACATAATGCGATGGCAATATCAAAATGGCACATACGCACTATCAAAAGAATATCTGCTTTTACAAAGGCATCGGGTAAGCAAAGTATCAAGATGACATCAGATAATAACCTACTCGGCCTCCCGGGTGGGATCCACACCTCCAGCCTTGTCCTCCGGGTCTTGATAATGAGTTTGCTCCTTAAAAGCATTCGCAGCATCATCATCCGGAATCTCAGCATCAGGACGAACAGGTGGAAGAACGGTTGGCGTAGAAGTAGTTGGTGCTGATTCCAAGTCGGCCCCCTTCTTCGCAGCTTTCTCCCTTCGCCTGGCCGAGCCAGCGTTCCATTTTTCCAGGATATCGAATGGCACGGGTGTATCTTCCATCACAGCCTTGCCCTTAGCATCGTATGGGGACACAAACTTGTTCAAATCCATACTGTCGGCAAGAGTAGTCGCCGAATGTCGTACCTCAGCTTGCATGGCCTTGAAATCCTTAGCCCCAAACTTTGTGCCATCCGCTTTGAACTCCGGAAACCCGGCTATCACTTTTGCCGGCTCAAATTTGGGAAAGTAAGCTTTAGCAAGCATAAAGGCCCGGGTCATGCCAATCCGGCATGATGAACTCTTCCAGAGCTCAATCCATGCAGGAACGGTGGAGCATGCATGGATTAGGGTCTCCATACCCGGATACGATTCAGTAGGCCACTGAATGGCATCCAAGATCCACTTAGTGCTGGCACAGAACCTCCGGAGGACATTCCTCAAGTTCATTATCTTCTGGATATCATTTTCTTCCGAGGGAGCAAGATTAGAATCTGCAGGACACAACACAAAGATTACTTCAAAGTATTCCGGGTGTCACGTATCAAGAAACAAAAAACAAAGACACGAACCGGTAAGAAGCAAAATCTCACCAACAAGGACACGATAAGTGTCGGAAATTTGAGCTGATAGCTCCTTCAGCGTAGCTTGGACGGTGGTGTATCTCTCTTTGTATTTTGCGACATCCTTTTTCAAGATTGCCACCTCAGCTTCAAGCGCCTCTCTTAGCTTAACCTCAGTATCCAGAAGTTGATTAGTCTTGGCCAAAATCTCCCCGGACCGAGATGCGTGCGCCTAGAGGTACGGAAAGTTAAAAACTAATCGGATATTGTAGTCAGCCGAGTATTGAAAGAAGTACTGAAATACCGAGTGTAACTTTGACAAATTAGACTCGGAACTTGGGGACTAGGTGGATGTTATTAGATATCAAGCAACGATTACCTGGTGCTCCACTGCCATACGCTCCAGCATACTGCTCTCTGAGGCCTTCATAGCAAGGAGAGCGCTCATCATCTGGTCGAAAGTATTGTTGCTCAATTTGGAAGATCCGGGATCTTGGAGACTCGGAGAAGGAGATCTCGTCTTGGTGGGAGAAGGTATCCGGGTCATCCGAGTATCGGAGTCTGGTGCTCTTCCTCCCGTGCCCAAGGCTGCAGCTTCATTCTCCTCGGGTGCGTGCGAGGCTATTGGATACTCGGCTTCTTGATCGGCCGGGTTTATCCGTGGCACTTGTTCTTCTCCGCCAGCCGCGGTAGTCATATCATCAAATGGGTTCTCCTTACCCGGGTCATCAGTTTCTGTGTTTTCTTGTTCGCTGATGGTGACCGTAGCTCTATGAGCAGTATAGATAAGAAGTTAGTATACGACTGGGGAAAGATTGTGGAAAGGAGATAGAGCATCAGGAGAAGAAACTTACCCGGGATTCGCCACGTAATCCGAGGGGAGCTCACTGCTAGACCCAGACGAAGCTGAAAGTGCCAAAGCAAGTAATATGTGGAGCTGCTCTGCTAAGGGGTAAACTGGAAAAACTTTGATATTCAAGAAAGGATTAGGTGAGTACCAGCGCGTCGAGCTGGAGATGACGAAATACCCGGATTAAGAGCGCCATCACCCGGAAAAGTCCGAGTCATTCTGCGCTTGGTCATGGGCGATTCCTTCAGGTACGACCAGCGGGATAACTCCAGGTTTAGCTTGCGCATGTTATCAAATGAATATGGTTTAGAGGTGAGGAAACGGTATGGAACCTTGAAGACGACCCCCCGGGGTTTTCTCTTTGTTCCGGCCTTGATCGTCGGCTCGGCTTCATCTTCGTCGCTTGCGGATTCTACCTTGCCTTCAGTTTCTTCTTCTTCGTCCTTGTCCTCTTGTTCTGAAAATTATCAAGGTTTACACTCGGAAAATGAAGAAAGAGCGACAACGAGCTCGAAGAAACTAAGTGAAACTCAGAATGTACCTTCGTCCGAGTTAACGACGTCTTCTTTCTCCTCTGGGCTTTCAGAGTTGGGGGGAGTTTCAATCTTCCAAGAGACATCATTGGCCTGAAATGAAAACATAAGAATGAGGGTTAACAGCTGTATCAAGTGGAAAGCGTGAAAGTAAAAATATGGAAGCCGGATCTTTACCTCAGGGGCCGGGTTCTCGCGCGTAAAGGGCTGTAACCCGGCTATGTTCCGGATTACCTCCAACTTCTCTGTCAAGAAGCCCTTGATAGTCTTGTTGGTGTCACCAGCTGCAAAGCTGTGGGTGGAGTATCGGAGCGCGTCCGTGGTGTGCCCCGAGTACTCGCACATTAACTTTTTGCGGATGGAGTTGGGTAGGATCCGGAAATCAACCCAAGTCTTCACCAGGTTAAGCCTGATGAGACCTTGGGCCGAAAGAATAGCAATTCTATCCAACAAAGGTTGGATTGCCTCCCTGTCTGAGTCAGGGGCAAAAGCGTTGAAGGTCTCGGAGATATCGAGGAGGCCCTCCGAGTAACCCGGCAGTTTCTTTTCGCCGGGTGGGGAGGTGTCTCGGCAGTAAAAGTATGAGAGTTGCCAGTGTTTGACGTGGGAATTGAGTGTGAGAGGTGGCATGGGAGAATTTTTGCGGCGTTGGATGGAGACTCCGCCGCAAGCAAGAAGTGCTCCGTCACCGCTTTCGCGGCACGGCTTGCACTGGAAAAGCTCAATAAAGAGAGTCAGACTTGGCGGGGTGCACAAGTTTGACTCGGACAGAACGATGAAATGGGTTATATTCAACATAGAGTTAGGCCCTATGTCGAATACCCGGAGGTCATAATGGCTCAGAACCTCTCTAAAGAAGGGGTGACCCGGAGGACGGAATCCCCGAGTCACGTGCTCTACAAAGCAGATTACCTCATTGTCGGCGGGAGTGGGCCGGGTCTCGTCGCCCGGCACCCTCCAGTGGATATCCTTCTGAGGGGGAAGAACCCCCAACTCGGCCAGCTCTTCTAGTTTGGCATTTGTCACCATGGATCGTGCCCAGTTGGCGGATATGGACTGGGTGGTCTTGGCCTTGGTTGGCTGCTTCCCTTGTTTCTTGGGAGCCATGGGATCAACCTGTGAAGCACAAGACAAAGAGGTACGGGAAATGAGATTCGGGAATCATGAATTACCCGAGTATGTGCAAGCAGTATCGATGACCTGAAAAATAAGAAGTATCCGGGTATCACTGGGCGATGCAAAGGATTACAAGTTATCCGGGTATCAAGTATCAGCATAGAAACTAATGGGCACTTACGTATTGAAAAGTGTTTAAGGAAGACGGGTGATTTCCCATGTATCTACTACAAGTAAAAGTGCCGGAAGAAGGGGATTTTTCGGGTGTCAATGTCAGGCGCGGAAAATTTTGGCGAAATGGATCTAGTTTGAAAAAATTGCGGACGATTCTACGGAGAAATTGATGATTGGTGATGATAGGAGAGCGGTATGTGACCATTAATCAAGCTATTGGAGGAATTAGCAGGCATTTAAGCAACCTAATCCGGCGCGACAAGAAAAGTGGCCCGCGGGTTGACCTAGATCTAATCTAGAGTAAATCGAAAAATTGCGCGGTTGGATTAATGGATACAAGGAACTTACTGGAGGAGGTTGGAGCAGCACGCGACGACGGCAAATGGCGCAGTCTTGGTGCCCCCTTGCGATTCCCGGCGGGCAGGTTGAGGGCGCGGCGGCGGATCTTGGAGGCAGCGCGGGGCGAATCGTGGCGGAGCGTAGCCGGCGGCGGATTGGCTCCGGCGATGCGAGTGAGGCCTCCGTGATGGTGCTCTGCGAGCTCGAGCGCGGAAGTGAAGAGAAGAGGAAAAGGGGGAAATGAGCCGTTGGGGTTAGGTTAACCCCTAAGTACCTATTTATAAGGGTGCGGGTGGATAGACCTAGTCCAACGGGCAAAAACCGGGAATTTCGGGAGAACGGCTATCTATCCGGATTTTGTGAGATTCGCTTTAAGTGCTGGACAAGATATCCGGACGGAGATAAGGAGGAGATCTTCTCCGCGATATCAGGATCAGTTATCGAGTGAAGTAAGCCGGATCTTTGACATTCTTATCAGGGCGTTGACTCGGGAAAAGTAAAGAAGGGCCTTGAGAAAGCCGGGTTATTGTATGGCCACCTTGGAGTTAGGCCTAGCTATTTATCAAAGCACCTTAACCCGGCCTCTATGGACTTGTATGTTTGATATTTTTACAGGGAATAGCAAGCGCTTCAAGGAGGATCCCGTGAAGCCCAAGCTATTCTGGGGACTACTGATGGAGGGATGATAACCCGGTAGCCCAACGCCAAGGTGTAACTCGGCCCAAAGGACGCTGCGTAAAGATCCGGCTAAGGATAAAGGAGCTTCTAGAAGGCCCAAGAGCGTAGGCCTGGTAACCCGGATTGTGGGTTCCGGTAAGGAAGTTTAGGGTTTTGTAAGCAGTGTCCGGGTAGGACTCAGGGTACGCCTTGGAGAACAGGCCAGGGGTCCGGATGCTTTATAAGCCGGCCCCTAGGTTAGGTTTAGGGACCAAGAGTTCGAGCAATATCGCTAGGTATCGAGTATCCAGTGTAACACGAGAGTTGAGATTAATATATCGAGATCGGGGACTCGGCGATTTGCTTGCCGGCTACCAGATCGCATATCATCATGTTTTCCTCTGAGCTAAACCCTCTCCCAAACGCCTGTGTCGTCTTGCCCCAAGATAAGTTACCCCCAGTAACGTCTGCCGTGATTATCCCACGACAAGAGTACAAAAACTTCCGAGAGCAGCATCTGGAGTGCCTCACCCCGGCTGAAGCACATCATCAAGTGTAGGCCCGAGAGGCCCAGCTACAGAAGGAACTGGACGCCGAGAAGGCTGAAGTTCATAAGCTCCAACTTGAGCTTACTGACGCACTCAAGACTGCGATTGAAGCCGGGATGAGAAGACAACAGTGGTGAACCGGGCTGCCTCAGAGAATCAGGAGCTCGAGAGGGAGATTAGATCTCTGAAAGAGAGAAATGAAACTCTCGAGGGCATGATCAATGATTCACGCCGACTTCAGGACAAGCATATCCGCTATGTTGATGACTAGAAGACCCGACTAGGAGCCCTTGTCCTGGAGCTGAGCTATGAGTTCCCACTATTCCTCATTCTATTCGGTCTTTGTATTTCCAACTTGTTCTATTCAGTTCTCCTTTTTTCTGGTTTTCTCTTCTGACTCAAACCAGCATGCCCTTCTCTAGATACCTTCTCGGACTTCAATGCTGGCGCTGAGACCGATGTGCAGAAAGCAAGAAGAGCAAGGGCCGCTTCCAGCCTCGACACGGATGAGTCCGTCAGCATTGATGACCATATTGAAAATATCAAGACGCGGGTGCTATCCCTCAAGGGTCTGGGCACTTCCATGGTTTCCACCGCAATGAATCTGCACAAGTTATTCTGGCCAGAGCGATAGGTTCCGGACACAATCAACGAGATGGAGGCCAACCTGATCCATGTCAAGGAGGAACTGAAGAAGTGGCGCGCCTCCGCAGGCCGGGCTTGTGTGGATGAGGCCCTGCACTTCATATTATCCTGGTACGAAAATCTTGATCTCGACAGGATCGGTACCCTCCGAAATGGCTCTAAATGGACTGGCCGGTATGAGTGTGTCTTGTGCTGGAAGGCGGTTGCCTACGAGCTTGCTTCTTATGCGGAAACAAATATGTACATCGACAGCCCCACGGAGCCGGGTACCGATGTCGAAGGAGATGACGAGGAGGAGGAAGAAGCTGAGGGTGATGCTGGCAAAGACGGCAGCTTTGGTGACGAAGATGAAAAGCACGAAGAAGCTGGAGAAGAGGAGACCGAGCAGCGCAACACTGCTGAGGAGTCCGCGATGGAGACGGACTTGGAAATCGTCAAGCCCGTAGCTGGTTCCGACTAGGCCCGGGTTGAGTCGCAGCCCGCCGCACAGGAGGAAGTTTTCACCACTGAGATGGTGATCGACGATCCCGCTCCCGAGTTGGGCACGACTGGGGCTGCAACCGAGAACGTCACCTCCGAGCTCTATCCTCTACCCAGTGCTTCCGCTGCCCAGGCCGCCAACGCTGCACCCAAGCCAGCCTCCGCTACTCCAACTTCTTCTACCCTAGAGCCTGCTTCCACGACTCCTGCTACCGAGCCCGTAGCGCCTACCAACGCCAAGACGGACACTACCTCATCGGTTGTTGCTTAAATTCCTGCACTTTTATCCTTAAACACTCATCAGATCCCCGGTCTGCCGGGTGCAGATGTAACAAATACTTTTATGGTTCCCCGTGCTACTCATTTTTAGTTGTTTCTTTAGCAAGACTGGCTCAATGTCGGATTACGTTAAAATGCAAGTCCCCGAGTTGCTTTTTTCATTCACTTAGCTTTTTTTGTGTTTGCTCTTACCTGCCACTTGTGGCTTTTTTGGTAGTCGAGTCACAAGATTTCAAAAACCAAGTTTCAGTACTGAACCACTTTGAGATTTGAATCTTAACGCTGCCCACCACTTAGCCGAAAAGAAAACAGAGAAGTAAAAACACCCTACTCGGTTGTAGTTCTCTTCTTTCCTTAGCAGTTATTTCATGTGTTCATTGACCTTTGGCTTATTCTCTTGCTTGCCATGAAGCCGGGTTGCGGACAGCAGCGAAGTCGAAGAGTTGGCCCTTGGGTTTAAACACACTACTTAACGTACGCATGAAAGTTTGAGTAGAAGAACCGACTAGGTAAAGCAATAAAGTAAATGACATAGAGCAAGTTTTAGCACAGGTAGTCCCTGAGTTTGAATTCGGAGTGCCGACTTGAATTTAACTCGGTTGAGGAGATACATACAATGTTTGCTCATGAATGAAAACGACGGAGTAGAGCTACATTCCAGGGACGTTTGGATTCCTCTCCGGATTTATCCCGCCCTGTTCTTCTGTGGCGCCTGTGCATCGATGAGATAATAGGCATCATTGTGCAGCGCCTTGCTCACAATGAAAGGTCCTTCTCACGGAGGGGATAGCTTGTTCATCCTGGCCGTGCGCTGCACGAGCCTAAGGACTATGTCTCCTTCTCGGAAAACCCTTGGGCTTACTTTTCGGCTATGATATCTTCTCAGATTTTGTTGATATACAGCTGAGCAGGACAGAGTTAACTCTCTTGCTTCTTCGAGCAGGTCACATCATCTTCTTGGGCTTCTCTTGCCTCTGCCTCAGTATAGAGGGTTACTCTGGGTGAGTCATGCTCAAGGTCAATGGGAAACACAGCGTCAGCTCCATATACCAGGAAGAATGGTGTATATCCGGTTAGGGGTAGTCCTTAGACTCCACAATACCGCCGGCAACTCGTCCAGCCAACAACCAGGGGTTCGTTGTAATGGCTCAATCAGCCTTGGCTTTGTCCCGAATGAGCGACTGACGCAACGTCTAGTCGGATCCGCTTCTCTCTTCAGAACCTAGCAAAGGATCCCTCAGCAAAGTTTGTTCCATTGTCCGTGATGATCCCATGCGGGTAGCCGTATCTCAGAATGATATCCTTCAAGAAGCTCACAGCTGTGTTCCCATCACACTTCCGGATAGGCTTCACTTTGATCCACTTGGTAAACTTGTCAACCATGACCAAGATGTGGGTCATGTTGCCTCTAGCTGGCTTGAAGGGGCCCACCATATCCAAACACCAAACTGCAAATGGCCAAGTGATGGGAATAGTCTTGACCTCGGAAGCTGGCATGTAAATTTTGCTTGCATATCTTTGGCACCCATTGCACTTTCTCACTAGATCTTCTTCTTGTTGCAAGGCAGTGAGCCAATAGAATCCATGCCGGAATGCCTTCTTGACCAGAGCTCGAGATGAGGCATGATGCCCACATTCTCCTTGATGTATTTCTCTTAGGATCTCTTCTCCTTCTTCTGGTTCAACACAGCGTTGCAGCACTTCAGTAGGACTTCTCTTGTGCAGCTCCTTGTTGATGATGGTGTAGCCTTTAGATCTTCTCTGTATCTGCCTGGTTGTGACCTCGTCACTTGGCAATGTGCCATCCATTAGAAAGGATAATATGGGCAAAGCCCAACTCGGTGTCTCCCGAATAGAAAACAGTGGTTTGTCCACTTCCATTGGATCAGCTGTCATGACTTGATCCAAGTTGGAGATGAGTCCCCGAGTACTGAGAAATGATCCCCTCGATGAATGCGACAGTCCCCGGGTTTGCAGAGGCAGTCCCCGGGTTGGATGGAGCAGTCCCCGGGTTCTCTTTTGAGCCCTCCCAATCAATCTCCATAGGAACAGCTTCCGAGTCCAGCAGCCTTGGAATGTATATTGACTCCAAGTTGGGAGATGGGTTGATGGATGGCTTCCTCAAATGCTCCAGAGCAATCCCAGGCGGGATGAACTACCGAGAAGATTCCAACTTGGATAGTGTCGTGGGATAATCACGGCACATGTTACCGGGGGTAACTGATCTTGGGGCAAGACGACACAGGCGTTTGGGAGAGGGTTTAGCTCAGAGGAAAACATGATGGAACTCGATCTGGTAGCCGGCGATCAAGTCGCCGAGTCTCCGATCTCAAGATATTAACTCAACTCTCGTTTTACACTGGATGCTCGATACCAAGCGATATTGCTAGGGCTCTTAGCTTTCAATTAACCTAACTTAGGGGCCGGTTTATAAAGCACCCGACCCCCTGGCTTGCCTGTAACACCTGGGGTGTTACCCTAATAGAGAGTTGTTTGTTTTCTTTTTTGCTTGCATCACATGCATCATATTGCATTGCACCATGTTTGCATCACAACTGAAAAATTCAAAACAATTTAAACCTTCACACATGTCTAAAAATTTCAATTGAAAGTTGCAACTCAAATTATTTTCAATAAGTTGAAGTTGAATCTATTTAAATTGCCTGCTAAATAAAATTCTCCTTCTGTTAAAAACCCTAATGCCAAATTAAATTTCAAATCTTTTCCTTCTTATTTGACATGATCAAATTGTGGTTAAAAACATTAAAGTTTTGCAAACAAGTAAATTCAACAAATGTTTTCAAAATTGATGAGTCATTGAATAAAATTTGGTTAAAGATCAACTCCTTATGAAAAACAATGGAAATGCAAATGGCAATTTAAAACTCAAAGTAATGTTTCAAATATTTTGGACCTAATATTCACAAATACTTTTAATTGTTGTTTTGCAAATTAATAAAATTTAGTTATAAAATATCACCCTCAAACCCTAATTGAAAAATTCAACTAACTATTTTAAATTAAATTAAAATTTCAAACTTGTGAAATAATGCTAACCTTTGCTTGACATTGCTGTTTTGAACACTAACAAAAATAGTCCTAAAAACCTAACCCTAACCTTTATCATTTTCTCTCCCTATCTCTTTTACAAAAAAAAAGGGGATCAAAAGAAATAAAAACACAAAAGGAGACAGCCCACCCCTTTCCTTTTCTTCTCCCACAGCCCATTTCACTTCTAGCCCAATACCCCCCTCCTTTCTGTCGTCTTCCTCCCCCCCTACGTCATCTTCGTACGACAGCACCTCCACCACCGGATCATCCTCCTCCTCCACCCGATGCTTGCCGTACTAGCTAGGCACTCTCCATAAAACCCTCTGCCCTAGCTCTAGCCCTCTTCCTCCCATCTGCCGCGCCGCCGTCTCTTCCTCCTACCCTCACCTCCGAACTTTTCCCTCCTCTGAAGATCGCTGTACCCACCGAACCGCCGTCAGATGGCTCGCCGCCCCGATCGCCACAGCCACCTCGAGGAGCATCTGGGTAGGGGAATGGAACCGCCAAGTTCCCCTCGCCCTCACAGTACCCTCCGTTTCCCCGGAGACCCCCCGGAGCTCCGCCGCCGTCCGCGAGTTCGCCACCGAACGCCACCGTCCTCGCCTTCTGCTGCTTCCGCGTCGAGCAACCGAGGTGAGCAGCGCTACCATCCCTCCTTCCCCTCTTCTGTCCACCCACGCATCGCACGCACGATCCACGCACACACCGCGAGCGCCCCCTTGCTACCCCTCGAAAACGCACCGATCGCGACTGATCCCCAGCAGATGCCGCATGTTCCTTTCTCTGAACCTGTTCGTCTGAATTTTGCTGTTAACTTTCAGTTAAGTGGCCACTGCATACTATTTCCTGCTTCCGTATCACCTACCAACAGCAACTCAGCAGCAGCGCAACTGGTTAGCCTCCTTCCGCGCGCCCTACAGATCCCGGGTTCGAGCCCCGCGGAGGGAATAAAAACCCCAATTTTTGTCAACCACGCGCAGGGGGTAGGACCCACCCGTCAGTGACCCCACGGCCCCAGCACCGATTCCACCCGCGCCGTGCGTACTCCAGCGTGGCCTGGGCCTGCTTGGCAGCGGCCCTGGGTCGCTGTGGCTGGTGTATGACACATTTTTTTGGGCGCAGTTTTCACAAAATGGCCCAGTCCCCACTGATTCCTTCACAGCTAGGCCCCTAACAAATCACAATTTGGTCCCTGCCATTCAAATGCATCTAATAAATCCAATTAAACTCCAAATTCAAAAAATAAAATATGTATCCCAATCAAAATTTCATGAACTTTTCAAATATGCTTTTTGTTTTCTGTTTTGATTATTTCAAAAACATCCAAAGTTCAAATTCAAACAAATCCTCTTAATTTTGATTAATCCATAAGTAATTCATACTTAATTCAATTAACCCAAATAAAATATGTTTTTCAGTCCAAATGCAATGTACTTTCTGTTTATCAACTTTGTTTTGCAAATTGGGCAATTAAAATTAATGTTATTTAATAATCCTTAAATTGGTTAATTAAATGGCATAATTAATAACTTTCAAATGGTTGCTCCAAATTAAATACTCAAAACATGAATTTCATCCAAAATCACATGCCACACTTGAATATCAACTTTGTTTTCTGGTTTGCAACAATTAATTTGAATAATTGTTTCACCTCTTATTTAATGCACTTTAAATTGCCAAATACATAACTAATTCATTCTAATTCTAATTTCAAAAAATAAAATATGTTTTCCAATCAGAAAATTGCAAGGAATATGTTCATGCCCTCCATATCTCTGTTTGCATCTTATCTTGTGCACTTTAGATCTTGTTATGCATGTTCACCTATATGACAACATATGGAATGAGTGGGCTAATTAATTCCAGCTGTTGCCCCTTCCATTTAAATTGCCTAACTCATCTACTTTATTGTTTTCCATGCTAATCCACATTTAACTTGATGGTTAGATAAACAACTTGAACCAATTCCTATTTCTCCGGACTCCGGTTCCGATTAAATTGCTTAAGTGTTTCCACTGTTGCATCTTGCCATGTCATGCATATAAAATAGGATCATGCTGGATTTTTGCCGTAGAAGTAATTGTTGCATCCGGTGTCTCTGTTAGTTCGTTGCTTCTTCCCGGATAGGACGTTGAGATGATGTGAGCAACGACAAGTTCTGCTACCTTGCGGGATCTCAGGCAAGTATACTCACTTGCTACCTTTGTTGCCTTTCCTCAGTTGTTACCGATTCTTTCCGTTGTTCCTATTCTAGCCTTTGCTTTGATGCTTGTGTCTCGATCCTACCGTATGTTTACCTTGCAGCCATGATATAGCCTTTCCTTCCACTTCCTATTAACTGTTGATTGTCTACCTCGTTGGCCTTCGTGTCGTAGCTGCATGCTTAGGGTTGCTTTTGCTCGAGTCTGTTGTCGGTTACTTCTTTTACTATATTATTATCGTTCTGGGGGCTCGAGGTTAATCAATCAATCCTGTTAATGCTAATGGTAATAATAATTTGATGATAAGGCACCGGCAGGAGGCCCTAAGTAGTTTTGAGGCCTGCTAGTGTCGACCCTAATAGGAAAAGGGTCTTGTCTACTGATCCATGATGAGCGCACTACCCGCATGTGGGAAGCGAGTATGGGCGCCCCCCTCAATTTGACTCGATTCGCATCTCGTCCAAATCGCCTCATTTAGTTCAGGTTTTCCATTTGCTGCATGCATGATCTTGCGAGCCCTTGGTACCCGGGTGGAACTTTCGTAGTCGGCATATAGGGGGACACGTTCTTAGAGTGCTATGAGGGTCCATTTTCTTCTGGGCTCGATTAGCCGTGCGCCCAAGGTGCTTTGGGCTTGATGCGAAGAAGAGTTGAGTTGTGTTGAGTACCTCGCTTGGTGGGTTGATCCCCCGTCTGGCGGGTTATTCTTACGTGTACGGCCAAATTGGTGCAACCCTGCAGGGATAATCTTCTCGAGAAGCCGTGTTTTCCGCGGTTATGGATTACTTGGTGAAAGTACTGGCTAACAAGTACTCAGGACAACTTAAACCTAATGATTAACAATCTTACACCCAATGATTAACAACTTGACTAGTAATAGGCTTATTGACACAATAATCTGAACCATCATTAATCCAACTGTGTGAGTTATCCTCGGATTGCTTCTTCGGATAAGGGGCGAGATCCAGGATGGGTTTGTTTGAAGTTATCTTTCAGTTGGTTACAATACTCGATCTTATCTTCTTTCTGGTAGCCGGAAGTTGTAGTATCTCTCTGTAGTTGGTTAGTGCAGCCCGCTGTCGCTTATTTGCAATAACCCCTTCCTTTCCGTTGATCCCAAAGTATTTGTATCTTGTGATGACTGGCTACGCCGGTATCTTGTGAGTATGGTTTATCCACTTGCCAGTACTTAACCGTACTGACCCACGAATCTCTTTCGTGGCTGCATATTCAATATTGCAGTCAATAGGTTTGAAGTATGACGATGTTAGCTTGGGAATCCCTCCGGCTTGGCCTGGGCAGGGATTGGACGCGCTCGGTTATCTTCAGGACTCTTATTCCAATTTGTATCTTGTCCGTAGACGGACGATATGTTGTTTCTTCCACTGTTATTTGGATCTTTGTATTGTATCAGTTGAATCCCTGGCTCGTTGAGTCATCTTGTATATATCTTTTCTGTTGTTGTTGTGGATTATTCGTGAACTGTTGTAATGTTATCAGACGTGGCAACCTGGAATCGGTTATTATGTGGATTCTGGCGGGAATGCTGAAATCTGCATAGTGCCCGATCTCGGGGCGTCACATTGCCCTCCAAGGCGCACCCTGAATCCTACCCGGACACTATGTACGAAACCCTAACTTTCCATATCGTAACCCACGATCCGGGTTACGGGGCCTACAATCTTGGGCCTTCTAGAAGTTCTTTTATCCTCAGCCGGGTCTTGCGCAGCGTCTTTTGGGCCGAATTACACCTTGGAATTGGGCTACCGGGTTATCATCCCTCCATCAGTAGTCCCCAGAATAGCTTGGGCTTCACCAAATCCTCTTTGAAGCACACGCTATTCCCTGCAAAAACTATCAAACTTACAAGTTCAATGGGGGCCGGGTTACGTTACTTTGATGAACAGCTAGGCCTAACTCCACGGCGGCCATATTGTAACCCGGCTTTCTCCAAGTCTTTACTTGTCTTCCCGGGTCAACACCCCGACAAGAATGTCAAAGATTCGGCTAACTTTACTCGATAATTGACCCCAATTTTGCGGAGAGGATCTCATTCTTGTTTCCACCCGGACATCTTGTTTAGCACTCAAAGCACACCCCACGGAATCCAGGCAAATAGCCGTTTAACCCAAAATTTCCGGTTGCCAACCGTTGGGCTAGGTTTAGCCGCCCACATCCTTATAAATAGTCACTTAAGAGCGAATCCAACCCCAACGGCTCATTTTCCCCCTTCCTTCTTCCTCCTCGCCTCCGCGCCCAAGCTCACAGAGCATCGCCACGGAGACCTCACGCGCATCACCAGAGCCAATCGGCCGCCGGCTGCGCTCCGCCACGGTTCGCCCCACGCCGCCGCCAAGATCCGCCGCCGCACCCCCGACCTGCCCGCCGGGAATCGCAAAAGGACACCAAGCTTGCGCGATCTTCCTCCGTCGGGCTTCAATTCGATCTCCTCCAGTAAGTCTCTTACACCCATTAACTTGTGCTCACAATTTCTCGATTTACCTCGGATTAGATCTGAGTCAACCCGCCGGCCGTTTTTCTGGTCACGCCGAATTAGGTCGCCCGAATTCATTCTAACTCATCCAATGACTTAAACATAGATTTCACTTTGCTCCCCTACTGCCCATAACCACTAATTTCACCACAAATCTAGAAATGGAATCTCCAATCTAGGCTCGGGCCGCCCAAAATTTCCGCGCTTGCCACTGACACCCGGAAAATTCTCTTTTTCCGGCTCCTTTGTTTGCAGTAGACACATGGGTAACCATCCATCTTTCCCAAACGCCTCTCAACACGTAAGCACTTCATAGTTTTCGTAACGATGTTTGATACCCGGACAACTCGTAACCTTGCTCCATAGAATGATACCCGGATAACTCTTTTACTTCCATGTCTTCTTGATATTCTTCGCAAACATTCGGATGACTCATGATTTCCGAGTCTCATTTCTTGTACTCTTCTATCTCGTGCTTTTGCAGGTTAATCTCATGGCTCCCAAGAGGCAGGGGAAACAACCGGCCAAGGCCAAGACCACCAACTCCATATCCGCCAACTGGGCGCGATCCACGGTTACGAAGGCCAAGTTAGAAGAACTGGCCAAATTAGGAGTCCTCCCTTCTCAAAAGGATATCCATTGGAGGGTGCCGGGTGATGAGACCCAGCCCACGGCCACCAATGATGAGGTAATATGCTTTGTAGAGCATGTGACCCGGGGGTTCCGTCCTCCGGGTCACCCTTTCTTTCGAGATGTTTTGAGCCACTACGGCCTCCGAATATTTGACATAGGGCCTAACTCTGTGTTAAATATTTCCCATTTCATCGTTCTTTCCGAGTCATACTTGTGCACACCGCCAAGTTTGGCTCTTTTTATCGAGCTTTTTCAGTGCAAACCGTGCCGCGAAAGTGGTGACGGGGCACTTCTCGCTTGCGGCGGGGTCTCTATCCAGCGCCGCAAGAATTCTTTGATGCCACCCCTCACTCTCAACTCCCACGTCAAACACTGGCAACTCTCATATTTCTATTGCCGAGACACCTCCCCACCCGGCCAAAAGAAACTGCCGGGTTACTCGGAGGGCCTTCTCGATATCTCCGAGACTTTCAACGCCTTTGCCCCTGACTCGGACAGGGAGGCCATCCGGCCTTTACTAGCCAAAATCTCTGTTCTGTCGGCCCAAGGTCTCATTGGGCTTAACCTGGTGAAAACTTGGGTCGATTTCCGGATCCAACCCAATTCCATCCGCACTAAGTTAATGTGCGAGTATTCGGGACACACCACGGACTCGCTCCGGTACTCCACCCATAGCTTTGCAGCCGGAGACACCAACAAGACTATCAAGAGCTTCTTGACAGAGAAGTTGGAGGTAATCCGGAATATAGCCGGGTTAGAACCCTTCACGCGTGAGAACCCGGCCCTCAAGGTAAAGACTCGGCTTTCATACTTTTATCTTCACACTTTCCACTCGATATGACTAGTAACCCTTATTCTTATATCTTCATCTCAGGCTGATGATCCTCCTAGCTCTGAAACTCCAGAGGAGAAAGAAGACGCCGCTAACTCGGATGAAGGTACATTCCGAGTTTCACTTAGCTTTTTTTCTTTCTTCTTTGAAATCACTGTTGTTCATTCTTCGTTTTCCGATTGTAAATCCTGATAACTTTCAGAACAAGAAGAGAAAGACGACGAAGAAGAAGAAACTGAAGGCAGGGTGGAATCAGCGAGTGACGAGGACGACGCTGAGCCAACAGTCAAGGTCGGAACAAAGAGAAAACCCCAAGGGGTCGTCTTCAAGGTTCCATACCTTTTCCTTGCCTCTAAATCATACTTACTTGATATCATGCACAAACTAACCCGGGATCTGTCCTTCTGGTCATATCTGAAGGAACCGCTCGCGACCAAGCGCCGGATGACTCGGAACTTTCCAGGTGATGGTGCTCTTAACCCGGACATTTCATCGTCTCCGGCTCAACGCGCCGGTATTTATCTAATCCTTTCTCGAATATCAAAGTCTTTCCAAACCATCTCCTTACAAGATAATTCCGTGTCTTACTTGATGTTTTTCAGCTTCATCCGGGTCCAGCAGTGAGCTCCCCTCGGACTTCGTGGTGAATCCCGGGTAAAGCTCCCTTCCTGATGCTTTATCGCTGTTTCATCGCTTTTTTCCAGCCATACGCTAACTGCCTGCTTAGATTGTCCATAGAGCCGCGGTCACTGTTAGCGATCAGGAAGATATGGAGACCGATGACCTGGATACGGAGAACCGAACTGATGATAGGCACGCCGCAGCTGGCGGGGAAGAACAACAAGTGCCACCAATAAACCCCGCCGACCGAGAGGCCGAGTATCCCATAGCCTCTCATGTACTCGAGGAGGAAGACGCTGCAGACTTGGGCGCAGGAGAGAGGGCACCAGACTCCGATACTCAAACGACCCGGATACCCTCTCGCACCTAGAGGAGAGTCCCTCCTCCAAGTCCCCAAGGTCCCGGGTCTTCCAATTTGGGCGATAAAACTTTCGACCAGATGATGAGCACTCTCCTTGCTATGAAGGCCTCGGAGAAAGATGTGCTAGAGCGCATGGCAGCGGAGCACCAGGTAATGTTACCTAATATCTCTTCTTATCCATCTAGTCCCCAAGTGCCGAGTATAATTTGTTGAAATTGTGCTCGGTATTCTGCGCGATAATCGGCTTGCCATGATATCCGACTAATTCTCATACTTTGATTTCTCATAGGCACAAGCCACCCGGTCCAATGAACTTTTGCTCAAGACCGAACAACTGCTGCTTGCCGAGGTAAAACGGAGGGAGGCCCTTGAAGATGAAGTGGAAACTTTGAAGAAAAGTGTTTCCAAATATAAGAAAAGGTGTACCACTTCTCGAAGCGCACTGAAAAAGTTGTCGGAGCAAGTTACCGATACTTATCGTATCTTGCTTAGTAAGTTTCTTGATGCTGACTGCCTTCACACCTCTATTTTGTTACATGATACTCGGGATTAATGATATGGCCTTTCTTTGTTTCAACTGCAGGTGCTAACCTTGCAACCCCAGAAGAAGATGCCATTGCAAAGGCTAAAACCTTAAAGACTGTGCTCCGGACTTTCTTCGCCGGCACCTAGTATATACTAGATGCCGTGAAGTGGCCGACTGAGGTATATCCGGGTGAAGAAAATCTTATCCAAGCTTGCTCGACTGTGCCTGCATGGATCGCGATCTGGAAACGTTCGGCGTGCCGGATTGGTATGACCCGGGCCTTTCCGCTGGCGAAGGCTTATTTTCCTATGCTTGAGCCGGCAAAAGTGATATCCGGGTTTCCAGAATTCAAAGCAGACGGCTCCAAGTTTGGGCCCAAGGACTTCAAGGCCGTACAATCCTCAGTGCGTCACTCGGCAACCGCTTTGGCCGATAGTATGGATCTGGGTACGTTAATGAGTTCGTATGATGCTGAAGGCAAGATCGTGAAGGAGGAAGCATCCCCACCCTTCGACATTTTGGAAAAATGGGCTGCTGATTCGGCCAGGAAGAGGGAAGAAACCGCGAAGAGGGAGGCCGAGTTAGGATCAGAGCCAACCACTTCTACACCAGCCGTCCTCCCGCCTGTCCGTCCTGATGCGAAGAACCCGGGTGATGATGCCGGGAGAGCCGCGGAGCAAGCCCAGGACCAAGACCCGGAGGGCAAGGGTAAGGGTGTGGATTCTACTCAAGAATCCGAGTAAACAAATGCTACCACGATACCTTGGCCGTTTTGCTGCTCTTGTTCGAAACAGATATTCTTTTGTCGGTGCATCTATGCACCTTTGATACTAGTACCAAGATTTGTAACATACTTTAATTCCTTGATATACCTCGTGCCTCTTCTGGCCTCTGGATGAACTTTATATTTATCTGGTTTTTTAAGCTTATTCTCGATATCCGGCTTTCCTTATGGTTCCTTTTGTGAGACTCGGTTTCCGAGCATCTTGGGTTCTGACAGGGGGACTTTTCTCTAAGTCCCCAAGTCCCCAAGACTCGGATGTTAGGGTTTGTTGGGCTTAGTAACAACTTGTTTCTGTTTCAAAATCCTCGGTCCCCAAGGCCCGAAATCCGAGTCTGGATGTGCGGTCTTTTCCAGAGAACAAATTGTTTTTACTAAGCCCAAGCCCTAGAGCCGTTTCACATGAGTATTGAAGTTATGCTTGATAAACGTTGAGTTTCCAGCTATTAGCCTTATACTCTGCATAACTTGTGGTTTAGATGACCCTTTTGACAATCTTGTACTATAAGCCGGCTTTCGCGTGGATATCATGTTGTTACATCTGTACGAAAACAGGGTCAGGCAAGTCCCATTGGGCTTCATGGCTGATTGTAATCGTAAGCGAGCAAATCATGCCACTTTAGTGCGAGTCACATCGAGCTTAAGTAAGTAAAGTCAAGAAAATTTGGCTCCTTTGTCCGGTTATAAGATTGCGAGCGTACTCGTTTGCGAGTAATCAGCCCTTATAACTCATAGGCATCAAGGCCGGGTCTTTGAGTTTGTAACTGTGCTATTCAAGCAATCAGCCCTCAAGACCTATATATATGCAACATACTTGATGATACTGATGTACTGATAGCAATAAATAATGCTTACCTGTAATCGAAGTAAAGATCATAAAATAAGGCTTGATAACCATCTCTTTATTGATACGAGAAAGTTTTGGGTCAGCAGGCCGCCTTGTTAAAAACCTTCCAGTCCCCTTAGGCACCCTGGATAGGAAAAGAGTGCGTCTGAAACCTGCTGCCCGTAACATTGTTTAGTTCTCCTTGGGAATCTGTCCGGAACTGTCATAATCGATACACATTCTCCACTTGTTGATCTTTTTTACTATGAGTACCGGGCTTGCCAGCCAATCCGGATAAGGCGTTTCCATGACGCGGCTGGTTGTGAACGGCTGCGCAATTTCTTCTCTTGTGGTGGATTGTTTGAGGGAATCACCCTTTACGAAAGCCACCATCTTGGTATCTTGTGCTGCCTTGAGTTTTGCCCTTTCGCCTTCAGTACTCGACTTTTTCAGGGTTGTTCTGTCATCCGAGTCTGTTTGAGCCCGGTAATATTTGAGTTCCTCTTTTCTACAAGCTTGTTCAGCCATTGCTGCGTCTCCTTCCTCGCACTTAGCCGCTATGTCCCGGCTTCCATGTATGGTGATGGTCTGTTTAGGACCCGGGATTTTTAGCTGTAGATACACGTAACACGGCCTAGCCATGAATTTAGCATAAGCCGGCCTTCCGAATAGCGCGTGATAAGGACTGCGCAATTTGACCACCTCAAAAGTGAGCCACTCAACTCGATAGTTATCCTTTGATTCCCCAAAAGCTACCTCCAATGCGATTTTTCCCTCGGGGCACGCTGAATGACCCGGCACTATCCCATGAAAAATTGTTGAACTTTTTTGTAGCTGAGACTCCTTGAGACCCATGCGTAGGAAGGTTTCCCAATACAGTATATTGATGCTACTTCCACCATCCATCAAAACCTTTCTCAGCTCATACCCATTGACCTGCGGTGCGACTACTAATGCTAAGACTCCCGGGTGTTCTATTCTTTCCGGGTGATCCCTTCTGCTCCATGTTACGTCCTGTTCTGACCATCTCAGGTATCTCGGGACAGCCGAGGACACCGAGTTTACCGCCTGTTTTAATATCTTCTTGTCCTTGTTGGAACTTCCTGTAGTATGCACGTGATACTGACCCAATTGCTTGGGGTTGGCCTGGAAACCTCCTGCTCCCCCTTGGTTATTACCTTGATTTCCAGCTGTCGGGTTACCGGCTGGGGGTGGGCCGTTGCCCGAGTTTCCACCTGGACCTGGTCCTCCTCCCCGACCTGCACCTCGCATGGCTCTGTTCACTTCCTCATTCTTCCATCTTTGTAGGTCGGCGCACTGCTCCAAGGAGTGGTTAGCTGGCCTACCGTTCCTGCTGTGCTTCGGGCATGCCATTCGGAATATGTCCCAATTATTACTCGGCCTTGGTGGCCCTTGATAGTTTCCTCCGTTGTGATTCCCAGTATTGAAATTTCCTTCTGCCCTGGGTCTGGAAGATCCGACTTCAGTGTTGGCGACAAACTCAGAGCCTCCTTCAAACGGGCGCTTGTTCTGGCTGTTGTTACCCGGTGCTGATCCATTGCCGGTTCTTCCGTTATTACTTGTGTTTGCTTTTGCTTTTTTATCGTCAGTTTCCTCTTCCGTAGTGTCCGTTGCGGCATGTTTGTTGCATGCATCCATCAGTTCTCCCATTGTAACCTCCGAAGCATTCCGACTAGATTTCATGCGAGTTAACTTTTGTACTAAAGGTGTGTACTTGCAGGTCTTTGCCATAGCTTGCAGCGCATCCTTGGGCTGAATATCTGTAGATGAATGAAGTATTTCCATAACCCGGCGCACCCAGCTGCGCGCCGATTCTCCCTTCTTCTGAACACATCTCTCTAGGTCATCAATAGTGAATAACTTTCTGCACGTCCCGTGAAAGTGCTTGATAAACGCAGTTTTCAATTCTTCCCATGACTTGATAGATCCTTCTGGTAGATTGGTGAACCATAACTTTGCTGCTCCCTCTGACATCATTAGATACATGAATTTGGCTGGAAGATTCTCGGACGCATTGCGAATCGACATGGCCATCTCATAACTGCTCAACCATGTTTCCGGATCCATAGTCGGCTCGTAATTCACTACTTTAGCCGGTTCTTTGAACTTTTCCGGGTAAGGCTCAGCCCTGATGCTATCTGAAAGACACTTAGGTCCTGCAAGATTGGTCGAAGCTGGTCTTACTCGGGAAACGTGTGATCCTGCAGGGGGTACAGCTGGACGCGGTACTGCTGGTATCCCATGTATCGCAGACCCGGCCACGGCTCTCCTCGCTCTGGAACTGTCCACGATGGCCTGTGCTGCTGATGCTGCTGGTACTGCCTGAATGTGTGGAGGAGGCGGCATTTGCTGCTGCTCTTCCCTCCGCCGTGCCGAACTTGTTTGGATGTTGCCAGCGTTACCTTGCTGTTGGCTGACATATGGTGTCCCATGCATTCCACTTCTGTGATCCGGGTAATTAACCTGTTGCGCCACCGCGGTGCGCAGCATATCTATCGCCCGCCGGGTCTCCTCTGCGTGGGGTGACTCTCTCATGGGGATTTGATTTAATGCAAGCGTTCCGCGTACACGTTGTCCATGGGATTGTTGTAATGACCCGCTGGTGTGTGAAAACGTGATGGTGGTGGTGGTGGTGGTGGCGGTGGTACAGTATTGCCGGTAGTAACTCCAGTCTGTGGTGCGGGTAACCCGGCCTGCGTGTCTACCGGTTGTACTCCTTCGGTTGTCGGCTGAGGGGCGGTTCCTTGATTTGCCGCTGGAATCGGCTGATCCTGAGGCGTGATAAATAGTGCGGCCGGGTTTATGACTCCTCCCAATGCTGGCAATCTGGTTTGGTGCCTTTGATGTATTCTAGTCGTTTCCTCTCGGAGCCGGGTTTCCAGTGCATCCAGCTCGCGTTGTCGTGTGGCCATCCCTTGTCTTTCTGCTTCTACTTGCCTCCTCTGCTGCTCCAATGCACGACGGGCTACGTCCAAATCCCTAACGCGTTTTGCCGCGTTCTCTAGAGTGATAACAGTGGCAAGAACTGTCGGATCTAGGATCAGATTGTTGTCGAACAAGGCCGGATGTTGTGGATTGGAAGGACCCGCTCCTGGTGTCCGGTTTGCTAGGAATCCAAACGTGTTCGCGTTTAACTCGTTTTCTGGCGCTTGACTGGTAACCGATGCCGACTCTCCGTCAACCTGGGCCAAAAACGTGTTCCAGTTAGCCGGCCCTTGCTGCCGGGTTAATGCTTGTGCTGTCCCGGCTGCGGCCGCGGTTACGCTCTCTTGGTTGAGATTGGTCGCGGGAGCCGTGTAAACCGCAACCCGACGCACAATGCTTGGCGCGGATCCATACTGTTCCTCTTCGCTGCTATGTTCCTCGTACCGGTTCTCCAGTAGATGCAGGATAGATTCGGTATCATCTTCTTTCTCGTCCCGGCCACGCGGGGTCCATGCCGGCTCCTCCGGTTGTTCCCACTTCGTGGTGAGCTCTTCTGTCGGGTTTGTTGTCCCAACTGATTCTTCTCCATCTGAGTGGATATAGCTGGTCTTCCCTGACACAGAATCAAACCCAAAGTCGTCAGGGATCGAACCGGAAGTACGTACCATACCGATGAAGACGCTGATCTGGCCGATTGTCATGATAGACCCGGATTCGAGGTGATCCGACTCTGGTCCCCAGCCGGAATCGTACACCATCTTCTCTCCTTCGTGGTTGATGTAGATCTCGCCGATGACTAGTTTCTCCATATTCTTCCGAGCTTCTCCCGTGATGTAAACGCCTTTGGCCGCAGGCCCCACGGTGGGCGCCAACTGTCGTGGGATAATCACGGCAGACGTTACCGGGGGTAACTGATCTTGGGGCAAGACGACACAGGCGTTTGGGAGAGGGTTTAGCTCAGAGGAAAACATGATGGAACTCGATCTGGTAGCCGGCGATCAAGTCGCCGAGTCTCCGATCTCAAGATATTAACTCAACTCTCGTGTTACACTGGATGCTCGATACCAAGCGATATTGCTAGGGCTCTTAGCTTTCAATTAACCTAACTTAGGGGCCGGTTTATAAAGCACTCGACCCCCTGGCTTGCCCTCCAAGGCGCACCCTGAATCCTACCCGGACACTATGTACGAAACCCTAACTTTCCTTATTGTAACCCACGATCCGGGTTACGGGGCCTACAATCTTGGGCCTTCTAGAAGTTCTTTTATCCTCAGCCGGGTCTTGCGCAGCGTCTTTTGGGCCGAATTATACCTTGGAATTGGGCTACCGGGTTATCATCCCTCCATCAGATAGGGTATCCGCTGCATCATTTTCAGCTCGATGGATGTGATGGAACTCACACCCATCAAAGAATCCAGTCATGCTCTGCACCAGAAACCGGTAGGATGCCACGTTGGCATCCAAGGCATCCCAAGTCCCCGAGACTTGTTGAACTACGAGGTCTAAGTCACCATAGCAGACAATCCGCTAGACTCCAATCTCCTTCGATACTCTTAGGCCGTGTACCAGTGCTTCGTACTCGGCCACATTATTGGACGCCGAGAAGTGGATCTGCAGCATATATCTGAGTTGATCTCGCTTGGGCGAGGTGAGTACCACACCAGCACCGAGCCCTTCTTTTACTTTGGAGCCATCAAAATGCATCTTCCAAAAATTTGTTTCCGGCAACGGAGTTTCATACTGTATCTCGGCCCAATCCACCAAGAAATTTGCCAGGGTTTGAGACCTGATTGCCTCTCTTCACGCATACAAAGGGGTGGACGCGGCTAGCTCAATTGCCCACTTGGCTACCCGGCCGCTTGCATCCTTGTTGCCCATGATCTCCGAGATGGGAGCAGTGCTCACCACTGTGATGGGATGCTCTTGGAAATAATGTTTGAGTTTCTTGGCACCCAAATAAACGCCGTATGTCATCTTCTGTTAGTGTGGATAATTCTGCTTGGAGATGGATAGCACCTCGCTGAGATAATACACCGGCCTCTACACGGTCTTGCCTTCCTCTTCTCATTCCACTACCACCACCACACTGACTACTCGGTTGGTGGCCGCAATTTAAAGAAGCATCGGTTCCTTGGGCAAAGGGCTTGCCAAGATGGGAGCGCTACCCAGCATGGTCTTGAGTTCTTTGAAGGCCACATCAGCTTGTGGTGTCCAGACGAACTTGTCACTTTTCTTCATGAGCTGATAAAGAGGCAACGCCTTCTCGCCCATTCTTCCTAGGAAGCGGCTAAGAGAAGCCAAGCACCCAGTGAATTTATGCACATCCTTCAGTGATCTCGGCAAAGACATGCTCTCTATAGCTTTTATCTTTGAAGGATTGGCCTCAATGCCCCGACTGGATACCAAGAAGACGAGTAGCTTGCGAGCCGGGACGCCAAATGTGCACTTGGTTGGATTTAGTTTCATCCTGTATTTGCGCAAGCTGGCAAATGTTTCCTCAATATCGCTCAGCAAAGTGTGTTTTTCTTTCGTTTTGATGACAATGTCATCTACGTACACCTGCACATTCTTGCCTATATGGTCATGCAAGCATTTCTGCATGCACCTCTGATAAGGAGCCCCAACATTTCTCAACCCAAAACACATGACAAGATAGCAATAAGCCCTGTACGGGGTAATAAAAGCAGTCTTTATTTGATCAGCCGGGTTCAGAGGTATCTGGTGAAAACCAGAGTAGGCATCAATGAAAGACAAAAGTTCGCACCCGGCAGTGGAATCAATCACCTGATCTATGTGGGGTAGCGGAAAAGGGTCCTTGGGGCAGGCCTTGTTCAAGTCGGTGTAGTCCACGCACATGCGCCAAGCCACAGCAGCCTTGGGATCCTCCTTCTTCTTCTCCACCATGACCGGATTGGCCAGCCAATCTGGATGCAGTACCTCCATGATAAATCCACTTGTCAACAGCTTTGTGATCTCGTCACCAATAGCTTTTCTTCTCTCAGCCGCAAAGCGGCGCATTGCCTGCTTAACCGGCTTGGCGTCAGGGCGCACATGCAACGAGTGCTCAACCAACTCCCTCGGGACACCTGGCAGGTCCTGATTGGACCATGCAAGGACATCCCGATTCTCACGGAGGAAGTGGATGAGCTCGCTTTCCTATTTCTTCTCCAACCCGGCGCCAATGATGGCCACACGCTCCGGGAACTCCGGGTCAATCTGCACCTTCTTTGTCTCTTGGTAGGCCTGGAAGGTAGCCCCATACTGAGAACTCGGCAAGCCAGGCATACCGACTTGAGCTGCTTGGGCCATGGCCACTACCTCATGTATTTTCTTCTTCTCGGCAGCAATGACCATGGACTCGGCAAGCCGAGATCCAGCAGATGCACACTCCAAGGAGCGCTCGTAGTCACCCGAGATGGTGATGATGCTGTTGGGACCAAGGATCTTCATCTTCAGATAGGCCGCATGAGTTGAGGACATGAACTTGGTCAGAGCAGGCCTGCCGAGCAGGGCGTGATAGGGGCTCTAAAGATCAACTACCTCAAATTGCAGACACTGGGTCCAACAATTCTCCCGGGTGCCGAAAAGCACGTCCATCCAGATGCGGCCGATAGGAGAAAAAGATACTCCCGGTACAATGCCATGGAATGTTGTCCGACTGGGTAGCAGCATGTTCTCGGCAAGGCCGAGTTTCTCCATGGTATCTCGGTACATGATATTGATGCTGCTCCCGTTGTCGATCAACACCTTGCTGAACTTCACGTTCTTCTTGGTCCCCAAGAAAGTGGGGTCCACCACTAGAGCATATGTACCCGGGTTGGGCATTATCTTGGGATGATCTGCTCTGGACCAGACTATCTCCTGGTCGCACCACTCCATGTAGTGAGGCACAGATGGCATCATGGCCTTCACCTCCATTGCGCGCCTGCGCTAAAACTGCTTGTCATCCGGCTCAGTGGTGAACACCATGTAGCTCCTGTGGTGCTCCTGGTACTAGTTCCGGTCCCCAGCACCACCATTGTTGTTGTTGTTCTGGTTGGCATTGTTGTTGTTGCGGGTGTAGTAGTTGTTGTTGCGGTTGTTGTTGTTGAAGTTGTGGTTGTAGTTGTTGTTGGCTCCCTACGCCACTTGGTTCACGATCTCCCTCCTCTGGTTCTCGGCTGGCCTGGGAGCAGCTGCCCGAATAGGCTGTACATTGGCACCCGAGAGCGGAAGAGGAGGAGGAGGAGGCAGCTGACTGAAAGCCTCGCTCTTGATGATGTCCCACCAGCTGCATAGTCGGGTAGTGTGGTTGGATGGCCTACTCGGATGTCGAGTATGGAAGCTACACGGTCCATCCTTCATGTTCTCAAAGACAAATCTCGTTGGGTCTCCGGATTCCTGGGGAGCATTGTTCTGCTGGGGAGCATTGTACTGCTTCTTGAAGTTCTGGCCCTGAGTCTGGTTTTGCCCGTATTGGGCTCCAGCAGTTTGCCTTTGGCTGCTGCCGGCAGCACCCTGATCTTGAGTAGCATCAGCAACATGGTCAGACCCATAGCAGATATCTGGACGGTCTTCTCTTCTCTTGTTGCAGAAATCCTGGCGGTCATGGCGCCGGGATCCATCATGGTGCTTCCTCTTGGGCTCAAAGGAATCAAGCAGAGGCTGAGTAGGGTCACCGAGATCATACATATCTGCAATCTTGATTGTCTCGGCGAGGGTACTCGGCATCTCCCTCTGCAGTTTCTTCCACAGCATGCTGCCATGTCGGCAACCTTGTGCGAACCAGGCAATGGCCTGAGACTCGTTCACACCCTCACAGGTGTTCCGCAGAGTGCTCCACCGAGTAAGGTATTCCCGGCCAGTCTCCTCTTCTCTTTGCTTGCACGCCGAGAGCTGCTGCGGCCGGTTTGGCCTCTTGTAAGTGCTGGTGAAGTTGCTGATGAAGGCTTCCGAGAAGTCAAGCCAGCCGTTGATACTGTCTTTAGGTAGATCATTGAGCCAGATCCGGGCAGGGCCCTCCAGCATCTAGGGCACATACCGAACAGCCCATCTCCTGTTGCCACCTGCAACGTACACGGCGGTCACATAATCGTTCCGCCAGTCCTCTGGCTTGGTGCTTCCATCATAGGTCTTAGTCCCTCTAGCGAGCTGGAACTTGGACACAGGTGGCTCCCCCATGATCCTGGGACCAAAATAGCTTGGCCCGGGTGGGCGTCTTGCTTCTATCTCCTCGGACCGATAGAGTCGGTCCAGCTTGTACCTTACGTCACTTGGTTCCAGCATCCTTCCTCCCAACCGAGTTGCGAGATCTCTTGGGTCGGCGTACTCGGCTCGCTCCATTGCCGAGTACCCGTCGTTGTAGCGGTCTTGAGGCACAGGTCCGGGTTGAGCAACCGGGTTGGCCACAGCAGCAACCACATGCGGCTAAACAACATGTTGGGCTGGGTTAGCAACATGCTGCCGAGATGGGCCCTCTCGGTTTCCTCCTTGCCCCTCTTGATGAACTCTGGCGGCCTGATGGACAGTACCTGCAGCAGCGTGTTTTTGGCCAGGCTGCCGCACTACAGCGTGCTGTTTTCCGGCGAGAGCCGGGTCGTACACCTGCATCTGTTTGTTCCTCCCACGGTTTACACTCTGGCCCCTCTCCCCACCGGGAAGCGGCGATGAGGCCTGGTCCACTAATCTTTCCCCATGCGAGTGAACAACATGGGACGCACCGCCTCCTGGATTGGCCTGCCAAATAGCCTCATTCTGCCTACCCGCTTCCAGAACGAGCTCATTGAGCCGCTCCTGCTGCCTAACGCGGGTCTTGCCAGTGAGATTTGGCAACTCAGCAGCAACTGCCTCTGCAGCTCTAAGTGTTTTTGTAGGAGAACTATATTTCGGCCTACCAGCAGTGTTTTGCCTGGCAGACTTGCTAGCAGTTCTACCATCTCTAGCTAGCTCAGCACCTAAGTTGCGCCGAATAAATCCTATCTTGCTAGGATCTCTAGATACTGGAGTAAAACCATGTGCTCTGTTGTACTCATTTTGGTCCAAGTTAAGCTCAATCCTAACCTTCTCCAGCTCCTGGGCCTCCTGCAGCAAGGCGAGTCGCTATTGCTCAAGTTGTGCCCTCACCACAGCCGGATGCACGTCTGTGGCGATAGGCATGCCGAGTTGTGCGACACCAGCGCGAGCAGCCGGTATCACAGTCGATGTAGTAGGATCCACGTAACCAGGCTGGTTCCGCGGCATGTCATAGGGCTTGTGGCCCCTGGGAGCAGCCGGCTCCTCGATGACTTCAGGCGCAGTGGCCGCGCCCTTCCCGGAATTGATAACCGGGCCCGTCATCATCACCTCCACGCTGCCCACAAAGCAGCCAGCCGGCTTCCCGCGGACAGCGAGAACAGCGGGGGGATCATCAGCGACGAGCACCACCTCGGGGTACTCGAGGATGACGGTGGTGGCGACGTACACCAAATGCGCGCCGAAGGAGAGGACGGAGCCACCTGCAGGCATGAGCCTACCGCCGAAATCACCGGCGTTGTCGCCGACGAAGTCGAAGGAGCCGAATCTATGGACAAGGCCACAAACCATGCGGTCCCGTCCGAATATGCACCATAGCCAGCGCCGCTGCTGGCCCCACGGTGGGCGCCAACTGTCATGGCGTGGTAAAGACAGATACCATAGGGTGTCTAATGTTTGGGGCCGATGGACGCTGTAGGTATTCGAGGATGGATCTCATGTAACACCCGGGGGTTTTACCAATTAGAATTGCTCGTGGTTTTTCTTTTTGCATCGCATTGCATGATGCATCATCTTGCATCTAAAACATGCAACAAATATTTTCAAATGTATCACACCGTTTCCCTAACTTTCTGAAAATTGTTTTGTTCTCTCAAAACTAATTTAATAACACTTAAACTTTTTTTCTTCTATTTCCCAGAAGTGTAAAACAGAAATTATAAAAGATGAAAAAAAAACGTTTTGGTAAAGGCCCAAGCCAGCCCGTTTTCACCATAACCGAACCAGCCCACCTAACCCCTTTCTCCTTCCTCCGTCCGTACAGGCGAGGAGGAGAACGTGATCCTCCCTGTCGCTTTCCCCTCCATGGACCCCCCTCCACCTGCTCCCCCTCCCCTATACCTACCCCTCCCCTCCTCCAAACCCTAACCCTAGCCCAAGCACTCTCCCCTCTCCTCCTCCTAGCCGCCGCCCCCCTCTCTTCTTCCTCTCCTTCCTCTCTGTTTCTTTCCATCACCAACGACACCACCATGGCCGAAACTAGGAGCACCAAGGGCCACAGTTGTGGTCGTCGCCTCGACCTCCGGAGACCGGGAATGGAAACGGGGCATCTTCCTCGTCGCCCTCGTATCCTTGGCCGGCCCGGGGAGGCAGCAGGGAGGTCTCGCTGTCCCCGTTTCCCGCCGCCGACCTACTGCCTGCTACTGCCGCCTGCTTCTTCGTCAGGCACCGTCGTCGCCTCCATGTCGTCTTCGCGCCTCCCTGTGTCGCCAGCCTCCGAGGTGAGCGACCCCCCTTCCAGGCCTAGGCCCTCCTTCCTCCTTGCTCTGTGACCCTGCCTTCGAGCAGTAGCGCCTCGCCGCTGGCCGTTCCGTCCGTCCGTCCCGATCAAAGATCCGTAACTGAACCTTGCAGTTCAGTTAGTCCGCGAAATCACACCTTATCTTCTGTCAGATCCATAGTGTATCACAACAACGCACAGCAGCCTAGTGGCTTGGCGCCCTGTACCGCACGCTGGAAGCCCCGAGTTCGAATCTCCCCTTCCGCAGCAAAAGCCACCCCTTTTTTCGGCATTTTTCTTTTATTTCTCGAATTCCAGAAAACAGATCTGAATCCTTATATGTAAAATCAATAACAAATTGAATATTGCTCCAATTTCAACGATTCAAATTGCTATGGATTCAAAATCTTGTGCTCTTTCTGTTAATGTCAAAGTTGCAACATGTTTCTGTAATAATTTTTGCACTAAATAATTAAATACAGAAAATGCAATAAAAATTTGAAACTTTGGAATTTCATAACTTGAGTTCTGTTCATCCAATTTGAGCAAACTTGGGCTCTAAAAATTTGTCTTAACAAACTCTAGACATTGGTATTTTATTTGGTCACAATTGAATTAAATTTGAACATGTTTCCCTCTGTTTACAAAAAGGGGCAGAATAAAAATGACTATGAAAATTTGCATAATAAATTCAATAATGATCCAAAAATTATGTTTAATAGCTCAAAATGTTCAGTGAAACATTTGCTACATGTTTTCAACCTTTTCAATATAATTTGTTTACTGTTTTTCCTAATTAAAAGTGGTGCAATAATTCAATGCTTTAATTAAACCTTTTAAATTGCAAAATTCATAATTTGGTCAAATTCATAACTAATTCAAATTTAATTCAAATGGCACATGTAAAATATGTTTTCCATGCAAAATTGAATAAGCTTTCCAAATATAAACTTTGTTTTCTGTTTTGAATAATTTAAATTGCTGAAAACAACTATTTCTTAATTAATGCATTTAAAATTGTCAATTTAATAATTTGCTCATCTAAAATCCAAATTCAACAAATGAAATATGTTTTCCATCTAAAATTTTGTGTTATTTCCAAATATAATTTTTGTTATCTGTTTTGAACAATTAAAATGGGTGAAAACAACAAATGCTTGTGTAAATCATTTAAGAAGCCAAATTTTATAACTTGATAAATAAAATTCCACACTTGGTAAACAACATATCAAATTGAAGTTATTGTTGTTTTATCTTTGTTTTCCTCATCCATGCATCATCCTAATCAACTTTCACATGATGGTTGTTTGTAGATCATTTAATTGAACATTAATTCATGGGTTTTTCCATATGCAATCCAAATTGCATATGGGCCCATTTAAATATGTTTACCATGTCAACTAGTTTATCTTTGATGCATCCTTAAACTTGTCATGCATCCATATCTTGATCATGCTGGATCTTTTGCCGTAGAAGTAATTGTTGCATCCGGTGTTTGTTCAGTTCGTTGCTTCTTCACGGGTAGGACGTTGAGGTGATGTGAGCAACGACAAGTTCTTCGGATGTACCTCTGCTTGCTGGATTCCAGGCAAGTATACTCACTTGCTGCCTATGGCTGCCTTTCATCACTTGTTACCGATTCTTTCCGTTGTCCTTATGCTAGCCTTATGATTTGATGCTTGTGTCTCGATCCTATCATATGTTTACCTTGCAACCATGATATAGCCTTCCTTCCACTTCCTATTACATGTTGTTTGTTTACCCCGTTGACCCTCGTGTCGTAGTTGCATGCTTAGGTTTGTTTGCGCTCGGGTCCTGTTGTCCTTTGTCCTATCACCTGTTTAGTTTGATAGGTGGGTTTCAACTTAATCAACAACATATTAATGTTTTGGGTAATAATAATTTGATGATAAGGCACCGGCAAGAGGCCCGGCGTGGTTTTGAGGCCTGCTAGTGTCGAACTTAATTAGGAAAAGGGTCTTGTCCTCCGATCCATGATGAGCGCACTAACCGCATGTGGGAAGCGAGTATGGGCGCCCCCCGCAATTCTGATTCGATTCGCATCTCGTCCAAATCGCCTCATTTAGTCCGGGTTTTCCATTTGCCGCATGCATATGCAGGTGCGAACCCTTGGCGCCAGGGTGGAACTTTTGTAGTCGGCATTTAGGGAGACACGTTCTTAGAGTGCTATGAGGGTCCCCTTTTCTTCGTGGGGATTGATTAGCCGTGCGCTCAATTGCATGGGGTTCTTTGGGCTCGATGCGAAGAAGAGTTGGGTTGTGTTGAGTGCCTCGCTTGGTGGAAGTGCATTTCCATCTGGCGGGTCATTCTTACGTGTACGGCCAAATTGGTGCATCCCTGCAGGGTTAAATCTTCTCGAGAAGCCGTGTTGTCCGCGGTTATGGATGACTTGGTGAAAGTGCTGGGTAACAAGTACTCAGACAACTTACACCTAACGATGATAACTTGACTAGTAATATAGATTACCTCCACCATAAGAATGAATGCCACCCTAATCAACCGTGTGAGTTTCCTTGGGTTGCTTCCTTAGTAGGGGGTAACACTGGATGGGTATTGTTTGGTGAGTAGTTGTAGTTGGTTCTGATACGCTATCTTATCCCCTTTCTTTTAGCCGGATGTTGTAGCGCGTCTCTGTAGTTAGTTAGTGCAGCCCGCTGCCGCTTCGTTGCAATAATCCCTTCCTTTCTGTTGTACCCAAAGTATTTGTATCTTGTGATGATTGGTTACGCTGGTATCTTGTGAGTATGGTTTATCCACTTGCCAGTACTTAACCGTACTGACCCACGAATCCATTTCGTGGCTGCATATTCCACATTGCAGTCAACAGGTTTGAAGTCTGACGACGTTAGCTTGGGAATACCTCCGGCTTGGCCTAGGCAGGGATTGGACGCCATCGGTTATCTTCAGGACTCTTAGTCCAATTTGTATCTTGTCCGTAGCCGGACGCTATGTTGTTTCTTCCGCTGTTATTTGGATCTTTGTATTGTATCAGTTGTATCCTTGACTCGTTTGAGTCGTCTTGTATATACCTTTTCTGTTGTTGTTGCGGAATATTCGTGAACTGTTGTAATGTTATCACAAGTGGCAACCTGGAATCGGTTATTATGTGGATTTTGACGGAAATGCTGAAATCTGCATAGTGCCCGATCTCGGGGCGTCACATCTCACGTCGAGTAGACGTGCTCAGATACACTGCAAACACCAAGATCTACCCAGGTTCGAGGCCCTCGTCTAGAGGTAACACCCCTACTCCTGCCTACCTCTCTGTATACAGCTCAACCGAGTACAGAAGTTACAAACATTCAGTATGCCTCTCTCTGCCGAGTAGCCAGCTCCTAACTCTCTCTACTGTTTTCACTCTCAACTGCTAAGCCTTGCAATAAATGCGCTCTCGTCCAACGTCCCCTGCGCAGGAGGGGGCTGGCCACCTTATATACTGGTGGCCAGTGAGTATTCTACACATAAAAGTACACGATATGACAACACTAAAGTGGAAACGGCGCACGCCTCCGTGTTCCCGCTGACGCCGTGCCGAAAGTCTCCGCGCCGTCCGGCTGACAGGTCTTGTCCATCCTGTCAGCCTCTTAGGGTAGGTCACTGACATGTCCTGTCCCCCCTGTCAGTGACAGGACTTGACAGACGCCTACCCTTACTGTGCCCACGCCTCATCGTAGATAATCATGCTCCTAGTAAGTTGAACCGCACGCCTGTACGGCTGCGGGATACGCGGGATCTCCCACAACGGCTCCATTGACTTTGTGCCCGAGTAGGATTGCTTCCCATCTAATCGGATCACCCGAGCTCTACTCAGTTGATCATGAACATCACTTGTTATCTTCTCTTGGCCTTTAGTACTTGCCTCCGAATAGCGCCTACCGGGTAACAGGTACCCGGGTAGCCGCCTACTCGGCTGAATCATACTTTGAGTATTGTTTACTACCAGTCTTACCCCTACTCAGGGGTAGCCCCCGACATGATTGCTTGTGTGTTTTTAATACCCACTGCCATGGGTATTGCCTAGATTGATCGTTATTATTTTAGTAGTATCACCTTTTGTGCCCACAAGCTATATTTTTAGCTTCTTGAATATCTTATTATGAGAGTGGTACACCCACTCCATATATGGTATGTAAGATGTGGGATATGGTTTCTCAACCATATGTTTGTCTGACAACAGTTTTGTACCCTGAGAGTTTGTGAGATAGTTTTCACGATAACGTTTGAGTGATTACGCTAGTATAAGTTTGCTTGTTGTATGTGTTGTTTTTTTTTAAGTGTTTATCCTTTAGTTCTGAGTGTGTGTCTTTTATTCTTTTACGACGTTAGAAAACGAAGAAGACGAAGAAGCAGTTGTGGAGCTGTGCGTCAAGTTCAAACTACTTCAAGGCCAGGGACACTAAGAGATTTAAGGCAAGCCATCCTGATGCTTGCTGTTACTACACTTATCATTATCTATCATGCATGTTTTACTTCTGAAAAGTTTTACAAAACTTTGATTACCAAAAACTATTTTTGAGTGACTACTACTACTATTAATATCATATATACTATTACTATGCCAATAGTTGATACTTGGTGTTACCAAGCCCATAGCCACCATATGGTATTTATTACCACCAAAAGTATAAGTCCCTAATGGACACCCTAAAAATATGTTTTTGCAAAACAAAGGTTTTATGGAAAACCCAGAGGAAAGGCTGAGCCTTATCCGTCGGAGGAATGTTGGAGTGGTCATTTTGGGGAAAATGGGTTTTACAAAAATGACACATAACCTAGTCTTCGCCGGACAACCTTTACCGTACTGCCACTTTACCCCCAACATGGGCACGGGGCTTAACTTGAAGTTTGTTCTTGTTAGTGTGTGTTCTATCTCAATTTGCTATAAGGGTGTGACTTCCCTCGAACTGAAATGCCTCCAGTCATGAATTCAATTAGGCATACATAGTGAGGGATTAATTTCTCCTCCGGGTGCGACAGTTGGGTCTCCTGCCGTGGCGATGTGTGACATGGTGGCGGGGAGAACAAACCCAGTTGAAGAGATAGTCATATACTATCTTGAGCATAGTGGATGGTTAGGATCAGTTATCTGATATTTACATACTGTTGTTACAGTCCGTGGTTGTTCACGGCGGATGTACTGGATCTGGTGGATTGTGTACACCTTTGAGTCAAACTATTCTGAATAGACGCGTCCTCGGATATGGACAGTTGAATGGCCATGTAGCTAGCATTATGTCAATGTTTTCAAAAAGGAGTTTTCAAAAAGGTGTTGGACTCATGAAGTACTAAAGGAGGAAATCTTGTACCGTGGAGGTACCGTTGATGAAAAGCCAGAAGTTGTTTTACAAGAAGTTTTGCAAAGAGAAAATCTTTCATTTCTTAACAAAAATCTGAAAGTCGATTCCAAAAAGTTTTGCAAAGAGAAAACTTTATTTTAACAAAAAATTTACAAAACCTCTTGTACGTGTGATATCTACAAGAGAAAGAAAACTATATTATTTTCTTGTATCTTCTTCAACACAGATACAAATATTTTCAAAATCAGCTATGATATATCTTTCATATAGCATTGATAGTGAACCCTATGTATAGCCTACCTATTACACCATATAAGCATATTTGTATTTGGTAAGTTACACGATGGATGTCTTGCTGAGTACATTCAAATGTACTCATATTGGTTTCGTCCCTGGTATTTACTTGCCAGACATCAAGAAGGAGTATCAGAAAGAGATTTTCGAAGAGGAGTACGGAGCTGATGGCTTTGCGAACTAGGATCGTCTCCCGGTCAGCATCCTGTAGGTTAAGGCGTGACTTGGGCTCTACTACGTTTGTGTGTTTAGTCTTCCGCTGTGTGTGTTTGCCCTGCGTGGCAGTTGTGTTAGACTTGGTCATGTGACCATGTCTCTTTTGTAAGTGTTTTGTGTAATCGTGTAATGGATATTGTATCTGTGTACCAACTTGATATGTTGTTCACGACTGGTGTGATATGGGATCGTGAATGTATGCATAACGTAGGTGTCCTTGAACAGTGGTTCTGGGGGACCTTACACCGAGGCCACCGTCGGAACCACCTCGCCTCCCTCTTCCTCGTCGAGTGCACATGGACGCTGAGAAGGCTGCACGGCGCCGAATTTCACCGTCGAACCTCGCACTGCCGCCGCTGTTTTCTGGATGCCGACGTCGATTGCCGCTGCTCCTCGCATCACTATCCACGCCATCGCGTTCGCGGTAACCTTCCGAGCACTCCGGTGCCCTCCCCTCCCTCTCTCGCCCCCTAGTTCGCTGCCGCGTCGAGGTCCGCCGCCGACAGTCCCTGGAGCTCGTCGTTGGAGCTTCCAGGGACCCTTTTCGGGCGGCGCCACCACCGTATGGCTTGACGTCGTCTCCTCTGTCGCCTGGTGCATCCCGTTCTGCAAATGGCGCGGCGAATCGCGAGATCGAGCGGAGGCAGAGTCTTCCCACGCTCTGGCTGACCTCATTGTGACGTCATGCCCGCGTCATCACGGGCCCAGCTGTCAGCCATTTTATTTCTTTTTGAAAAATGTTTAAAAATCTGACAGGTGGGGCCCCCTATTAATAGAATTCCAGAAATTGCCTAAAATCGAAAATTGAATATCTTCGAAAATAATAATTAGAAAAATATAATAAAAATATGGAAATGTTCAGAAAAATAAACTCTACCTGTTTATGTAATTTTCAAACATGTTTGAATAAGTTGATTTTTGACCATTATTTAAATGTTGTTAAAATAAATTTGTATTCACTAAAATCATAAAATTACAAGTTACATACCAAATTGCTCAACATGACAAATGCAATCCATTTATGATGTTTTCAAACCCATTCGAGAGATTAAAATTGTACTCACTTTCAGAATTACCAGAAGTGCCCCTCTAGGGTCTATTTCGGGCTATTTTCAGTAAAATTGCATAACTGACATACGAACCCTAGCAACCCATTGAACATGCTTAGGGCTTTATTTCAGGGCATTAACTTGCTCATGCATACATATTGCGCATTGCATCGATGCCATGTTTGATTGTTGTTCTTCTTTTCAGTGTTGTTCCCCCTCGGTAGAATGCGACTCCGAAGTGAAGGCCAGCAACTCCAATGGCGAATACTTGATCTTAACCGACAAGTCAAGCACTTAATCTAGAAGATCCATTATTTGGTTTTCTTATAACCAAGGCAAGAATAACCTCTTATCTTCTCATATATGTTTTCCGACATCATTTGATTCTCGTACTTTGCATTCAATTCCAAAGTATTTAAGGTTAGTAGATATAGTTCCCCTATATACTGCATTGCCTCAATACCCTGATACACTGCTCCTAGCTGCCATAGATTTCCTTGTGCGCATCGCCAGAGCCTCACATCTGCTACGCTTAGCTTCACATGTTTGTTACCTCTGCTCCATCCGGTTGATGAATCAGAGCTACGATAACCTAGTATGATATGATGACGTGGTAAGATGAGCATTGTGTGGTTAACTTGACTAAGGATTGGATAGGAGGACACTTGGGAAGTGGTTGTTCGTCCTATACTCGCCAACTCTAGGATTAAGGTCTCGAGCGGAAGCCAAGACTGAGCGTGCAACCACACGAGGGGTCTAAGTAACCGCGCTCGACCAACTAACTTGTTTGGGCAGATCCATGAGTCACGTAGTTTGAGATTTCCATTCGGCAACGCAAATAAAACCTTTTAAACGCTTTTGAAAACAAAATGCTCCGCTAGGGCGTGACCGGGGCCAAGTGATGGACATACACAGATCTTGACCCCGCCTCATAGAGACATGTGCCGTCAGAAGGATGGCCAACTCCCTGTTGACGGGGTGGCCCTGTCTTGGGTTGACTCATGTATAGGGTCGGGTAAGGTAAAGGTCGTGGCCAGCCACCCTCTGCCGTGTTCCATGGAAGAGCGTACATGTGGCGCTAAGAGTCGGATGGTACGTGTGGGTAAAGTGTACATCCCTGCAGGGCAATCTTTTCAAAAATTTGTGTCCACGGTTAAGGACGACTTGGTGAATGCAAAGACCATAGATAACTTGAACGTGACGTAAAATATGTTGACAAAGCATGGAGGCAATAGATGAAGGGTGCCTCCTCGGAGATGCCGAGAGGGGTGATCCTTGTAGCATATGAGATGCTGGGAAATGATGTTGGTGGATTGAAAAGATGATGATTACAGTAGCTGAGTAGCTTCCTCATCTGTTCTGAAAACACTCCTTGAGACGTGCTATTCCACCTCGATTTTGAGAAATAAATCTTTCTTTATGCAAAATAGCCTTCATAAAACCATTTCTGAAGATAGCAGATATATAATAGGTTAACTAAGTCTTGTTGAGTACCTCCCGTACTCGGTTTTGCTTAATTTTGGTTCAGGTGAAGATCTCACATCGGTGGTGTTTCCAACATGGACATCGATGAGTAGTTTGGGGTTCCCAGGTAGCAGCCTGAAATCTATGGGCTGAGACGTCGCCTTATGTTGTGGGCTCTTAGGCCTTTTTGGTTCTTGTTGATTAGCAACATAATTTGCCTTCCATTGTATGATGTAATGTTGGGTCGTGTGACCTATGTTTGTAAAGCTATACTCTAGTAATACATGTTCAATACAGCTTCTATGTCTAGAGTGCTGCTTTGATCGGTTGTTGGTTTCGAGCTCAATGTTATACAGTTTTGGCTATGCATGCATAGTTTTCGCAGACGAGGGGTTGTGGAGCCGATAATCCATTTCCGAGCATGATTGCCGATGTGATTCGGCATGGGTCTTGGTAACCCCAGTAACCCTCGATTGTTCTTGCACTTTCTGGACACATAGCATCTCTGTATAGCTTTGGTCCCGTTCCTTCAGTTTCATATGATTCATGGACGCTTTGATATGCATAGTTGGTTATGATTAGCGTGGACACAAGGATTAGTAGTACCGTGGTGATCCGGCCTCGTGCCGATGAATTTGGTCTGCTTGCCGTTGTTTGTTGCGGTCGGGGCTGGTAACCCTGAAGCCCTTGTGGGTCGATGACTAGGAGCGCATAACAGTATGTATACCTTTGGGTCCGGGGTCGTGACAACTTCATCAGTTAATTCAATCATCCCCCTTCTTGGGTGTTGGTATTGGTGTTGGCTCCTCTACTGTAGGTGTAGGCTTAGATATATTCCAATCATCATTATTTTTGGCTATTTTAGCCATTAATTTCTCAGCTTCTTCTGGAGTTCTTTTCCTGAAAACACAACCAACACAACTATCCAGGTATGTACTAGATTCAACAGTTAGTCCATTATAAAATATATCTAGGAGCTCATTTTTAGGTAATGGATATCCAGGTCTATCTCTTATTAAAGAACAAAACCTTGTCCAAGATTCGGGCAATTTTTCTCTTTCAATTTGCTCAAAGTTAAAGATGTCCTGCACAGCAGCATGTTGGGCACTAGCAGGAAAATATTTTTGAAAGAAAGCATTAACCAAATCCATAGGATTAGTAATAGATCCAGGTGACCAATTGTTAAACCAAATTTTAGTTTCATCTTTCAATGAGAAAGGGAAGATCTTGGTAAAAAAAATAAGTACGCGGTTTATTATCATGAGAAAATAAACTACTCAAAGATGAAAGCTCATTCACGTGTTCCATAACACTTTTAGTTTCAGTTCCACAAAAAGTTTCCTTCTCAACAATAGATATATAAGATAAATCTAAAGAGAAATCATAATCCTTGTCTCTGATGTGTATGGGAGATGTAGCAAATTTTAGCCTCAAGAGAAGATTTATATTTCACAGCATGTCGTGCATGTCGTGGTGGTATCACGGCAGATACCATAGGATGGCTAAAGTGTTGGGGCCGATGGACGCTGGAGGTATCCGGGGAGGGATCGCACGGCGAGTAGCCGCGCGTAAGGAATCTCTACCACTACAAACATCAAGATCTTCCCAGGTTCAGGGCCCTCGTGTGGAGGTAACACCCCTACTCCTGCCTCTCTCTTTATATGTTTGTTCTCCGAGTAGCCACAGTACACAGTATGTCTCTTGGCCGAGTAGCCACCCGGCTGCTGTCTCTAGCTCTAGTGCTGGTTCTAACAATAAATGCGAAGTGAAGCAACGTCCCTCGCGCAGGAGGGGGCAGGACACCTTATATAGTGGTGCCCAGCCGAATAAAGAAATACTATAAGGTACACTTGATGGGACATGCCCACTGCAGGACAACGCACGCCTCCGGCTTCTCGCTGACGCGGGTGCGGGAAGTCGTCGCGCCGTTCGGGAGATGGGACATGTCCACCTTGTCACTGAGATAGGGTAGGCCCCTAGACCTGTCCTGTCCCCTCTGTCACTGACAGGACTTGACAGGCGCCTACCACACTGTAGCCACGCCGTAGCGCGGATAATCACGCGCTCCGTAAGTTGAACCGCACGTCAGTACGGACGCAGGATACGCGGGATCCCTTGTCAGAATGGTTCCATTGACTTCTTGCCCGAGTAGGTGCGTAGTCCATGTACTCGGACCACTTGATCGCTACTCGGATGAATATAAACTTGCTCAATATCTTCTCTTGGTCTTCAATACTTATGACCGGATAGAGACTACCGGGTAGAGGGGTACCGGGTAGCCACCAACCCGGCCAATAGTACACTGATCTTTGCCTTTTACCACTTGCCTTACCCCTACTCGAGGGTAACCCCCCGACATTAGTCCCCGAAGCTGGTAGAGTCATGCGAACTTGTTCACTGGGCCCTGCCAGCTTAAACCAGATTGTCTTCTCGAATCAGTAAAACCGAGTTGCACTCCAACTTGAACCAGTCACTCCTTCTCGAATCTCTTCAACTTTGGTTGCGAGATAACCTTCCTGGTAGCTGAGTAGAGCAATTTCTCTCCTGGGTTGCCGAGCAAAATAACTTAGTGAAATTTTGAACGCGAGCCCGCCGAATCGAACCAAATCCACCTCTCCGTGTCACTACTGGGCACGTGTCAAACCCCTGTGCCCCCGACGCCTTGGTGCCAGGGACACGGCAGGCCACGCGCCAGTCTCTGCATCCTGGGCCCACGAGCCCGTTAGGTCACGTCAACCGTACTCGAGAGCCCACGATCCGGACGTGGGATTAACTGCGCCCGTTACGCGCGCGTGTTGCGTTGTGTGCGTTTCTAACGGTCGCTTAACCCACGCCGCACGATCATTGCCCACGATCAATCCACCGGTAACGGTAACTCGAGGAGGAGAGATAAATACCCCCGCGACGTTCCCTTCTCCTCTTTTCCGTTCTTCCCAATCTCACGCCCCCTTGCCTCTCCGCCGCCGTCAAGCGCACCGCCACCGCAAACACTCGCTGCGCCACTGCTCCACGCACTGCGAGAGAGACAGAGAGAAGCGCATCTGCGCAACTCTGTTGAGATCTTCACCTCCTCCGAACACCTCCGCCTCCATGGCGCCCAGGGATCGCTCTGCTACCGCCCGAGCCGGCTGGGAAGGCTCGGACGTGATGGCGGAGGATTGTCAGTGGCTCGTTAACACGCGCCGCGTCCCTCCTGGCGTCGTCTGCCGCCATCCCGGCGACGAGATCGAGCCGGAATCTCAAGAAGGTGAATATGTCGTTTCCCTATCCCACTTTAAACGCGGCTTCGGCCTTCCAATTTTTGATTTCTTCTCCAATTTCCTCCGCCACTTTGGCGTCCAACCTCACCATCTTCCTCCCAACGCAATCGTCATGCTGTCCACACACGCTGCCGTGTGTGAAGCTTTCCTGGGAGTTTATCCCACCATGCACACCTGGGCAAGGTACTTTTTCCTTCGCCGCCAAAAGGTTCCGAAACCTGGCGGTACCTCTGGCCCTCGCGAGATGACAAAAACCGGTGCCGCAATGATGCTCCAACAACAAACTGGTCAGCACCCGAGAGTGAAGGGACTTGACACCGTGCGTAAATGGCAGCGCGGGTTCCTCTACGTCAAGAACGTAGCCTCCGAGGAAGGAAAGCCCATAGAAAACAGGATAGGGCTTCCACCATTCGTCAACTCACCGCCCTCCGGGCAGAATTGGGGCTATGACCCGAAGAAGAATGTGCCAGATGTCGACTCGGTCGAGAAGCGCCTCACCGATCTGGTGAAAGCAGTGCTGATGCAGGACGACCCCATTGCCTGCTGGATCTCACGCCGAGTACTCCCGCTCTAGCGCCGTGTGCACAAGATGTGCTACATGAGCGGTGCTCGGGACTGTACTCGGACGACGGCGTTCGAGCTCAGCAAGGCGGATGTGGCCATCTGGGCCCGGTCCATCATGCATACATCCCTCACCGAGAACTGGGCGTACGGCTTCGAGCCGTATAGCCACACCAATCCCATCGAACAGGTTAGTGTTCTGTGCTTTGTGTTTGCACTCTGATACCGAATAGAATTCCTTAGCTTGATATGCTTAGTGTTTGCATGCTATTCCGAGTAGAACTCCTTAGCTTAATATGCTTTGTGTTTGCATGCTATCCCGAGTAGGACTCCTTAGCTTAATATGCTTCGTGTTTGCATGCTATCCCGAGTAGAACTCCTTAGCTTAATATGCTTTGTGTTTGCATGCTATCCCGAGTAGGACTCCTTATCTGAGAACTCAACTCTTTTGTGCTTTCTGTTTGCACCTATAGCACATCCCACGCCAGCGAGAAGATTATAATGAAGTTTTCACCGCCAACTGGACCAAGGACCGAGATGACGATGACGAGACCGCCTACGACACCCAGGATACCCTTTGTATCCCTAATGCCGTCCAACCCGGTAAGTCTCAAGCTGTTCCCTCTATTCGGGATTGGTCCGGGGATGACGAAGGTGACTGAGTTCATCTCTGTGCTCTTTAGTAGCATCCTTTGATTTCCTTCTCTGTTTCTAAACTCCTTCCTTCCTCTACTATGTAGAGGAGCCTGATGTGGATGACGAGGAGGAACCCATGGAGGTTGATCCTCTGTCAGTGGCTGCTCCCAACACTCGGAAGAGGGTTGGCAGTGATGCCCAGGAACCCCCCACCCCAAAGAAAACCAAGAAAGCCACTGCTAAGGCCGGTGCTTCCCGCAGGAGGAAACCCCCTACCAGCAAAGGTTAAGTGTTTCTTCCGAGTAAAACTTTGATTTGTTGCCGCTTCCTTTCCTCCCTCTTTATGCTTCCTTTCTGAACTTGTTTCTTCTTCCAGCGCCCCTCTCGACGCGGATGTTGTTGCGGCCGCTCCTCGCCCAAAGAGAAAGACAGTTGTGCCCCGAGAGAAACTCGTAGAGCTCTCGGACGATGATGAAGACCAGGACCAGCAGGATAGGACGCGTGCGTCCTCCCCTGTCGACGTAGAAGAAGATCTCGGCGCCGAGAACACTGGCGCCGGTGATGACATTGATCCCCTCTCCGAGAAGCAACAGCTCGATGCGCAGCAAGCTGCCCGAGATGCTGCCAATGACGAGATGTCGCCATCTCCCCTAGCTGCATCAGCTGGGGAAAATACTGAAGATGTTGCTGGGCAGGAAGACAATGATGCCGCTGTGGAGCGGCCTGGCCGCGGGTAGAAGACGTTACTGATACCAGGCCAGACCCCGCTGCAGAGCAGCGGGTAGAAGAAGACGTGGTGGAGCCCATCCACCAGGACCAAGTGCAGCCCGACGTTGCACCGGGTAGCCGGCCTCCAGTGCCGCCAACCCAGCAGATGACTCCACCCAGCGCACCGATTCCTCCACCAACTCAAACAGCACCATCACCTCCGCCAACTCGGTCTACTCGCCAAGTGCCACCAGCTGCTTCTGGGCCAGACACTACTCCCAGCACCAGGAAGATTACTAAGTCTAGAACCGAGGCCATCCGGCAGCAGCCAAAGCGCAACGCTTCGCAGGCCGGGCAGCAGATGCCGCCCCCCAAGTCGCAAGGCGTGCCAGCCGGGAAGCCGGTGAAGAGCAAGCAGTTAGCACTCTCCGCGCCTACCTCCAGCACCAACCCGGCTGCTTCTGGGTCTACTGGCCCCGTCGAGGAGCAAAGTGCTGGTGCTGGTGGCCGCGCGCGACCCATCTACCCGGAATACATGATGACTCTCTCCCAACGCCATGAGATCGCACTGTCAAAGGGAGAAAGGAAGCTGGCTGCTCTGAAAGAAAGCCAAGCCGTGCCAACTTCCAAGTCCAAGGGAAAGAAGACCGTGACTCCTGATCTCTTGTCGCGTGGCGAAGAAGATGACGAGATCGAGGGAGAGGGCCTTACTGCCATCCTGGACCGAGTAGGCTTTGTTGACCCAGCATGGAACAGCAAGGCGCACGGCAACCCTTCTTGGAATGGTCTTGAGTTGGGCCAGATCGACCACTACCGCACCGACTAGAACAACGCCGATGTCGGTTATGTTCCCATGACAATAGCCAGCCCCACCTGCACCTTGGCCGGGAAGCTGTTTGTCATGTGCAAGAGTGCCAAGGACATCGAGCAGAGTTATGTTGTAAGTCTTTTCTCTCCTTCTTGCATTTTCCGAGTTGCTGTTTTCCCTTTCTCTTCTTTTTTCCTCTTTTCCTCTTAGCCATTCCCCCAGTCCCCGAGATTTGGGCCGAGTAGGCAAAAACTCAACTGAGTTTCCATCTACTCGGGCCAAATCTTCCAAACCACTTACACTTTTTGTTGGGGGAAAGATAACCTGGTACCCCTAAGGACGAAGAAAGTATGACCAGCCAGAAGCGAGACCCGGCCAGGAGGCAAAGCCTGGTCTGGAAGAAGACCCGGCCAGGAGGCAAAGCCTGGTCTGGAAGAAGACCCGGCCAGGAGGCAAAGCGTGGTCTGGGGGAGACCCGGCCAGAAGGCAAAGCCTGGTCTGGGGGGGACCCGGCCAGGAGGCAAAGCCTGGTCTGGGGGAGACCCGGCCAGGAGGCAAAGCCTGGTCTGGGGGTAACTCGGATTTGGAAGATGCTATAGAAGGAAGATTCTGGAAGACCCGGAAACCTTGTACAAGTTGGAGACTCAAGACTTGGAGGTCACGCAGGAGACCTAGATTAGGACTCTTAATATGGTATGACCCAGTTTTTACCTTGTACGACCAGGAGACCAGCCGCCCATATAAGCAGGCTCCTAGGTCATAGGGAGGGGGAGATTTCGAGTAGAAACCCTAAATTCCAGGTCTCGGCGAGAGTCAGCCCGAGCCAAATTCCAGGTCTCGGCGATATTTGTAACCCAAGATTTGGGGTCTCGGCGACATTGCAGTCCGGGCCTCTAGATCGATAGCTAATAAGATCCCAGCTGGAAGTAGGTTATTATCTCCAATGGAGAGGCCGAACTAGGATAATCCTTGTGTCCAAGTCGCATAATCGCAAGATATTCGAGTATACATTGTAACACGAGAGTTGAGATATTATATTCAGATCGGAGACTCGGCGACTCGATTGCCGGCTACCAGATCGCATATCACCATGGTTTCCCTTGAGCTAAACCCTCTCCCAAACACCAGAGTCGAATTGCCCCAAGACAAGTTACCCCCGGTAACGTCTGCCGTGATTATCCCACGACAGTTGGCGCCCACCGTGGGGCCTACGTCCAAGGGTGTTTACATCACGGGAGAAGCTCGGGAGAACATGAAGAACCTCGTCATCGGCGAGATCTACACCAACCCCGAAGGAGAGAAGATGGTGGACGATTTTGGCTGGGGGCCAGAGTCGGATCTGCTGGAATCCGGGTCTGTCGTTACAATCGGCCGGGTCAACGTCTTCATCGGCATGGTATGTACGTCCGGTTCAATCCCCGATGATTTTGAGTATGATTCTATATTATCTTGGCCCAAGAGCGCTGCGCAACTTCGGTTAGCATGGCCCGGAGCGCTTCGCAAAAGATTATATTAGCTTAGCCCAAGAGTGTTGCGCAACTTCGGTTAGCATGGCCCGGAGCGCTTCGCAAAAGATTATATTAGCTTAGCCCAAGAGTGCTGCGCAACTTCGGTTAGCATGGCCCGGAGCGCTTCGCAAAAGATTATATAAGCTTAGCCCAAGAGCGCTGCGCAACTTCGGTTAGCATGGCCCGGAGCGCTTCACAAAAGATTATATTAGCTTAGCCCAAGAGTGCTGCGCAACTTCGGTTAGCATGGCCCGGAGCGCTTCGCAAAAGATTATATTAGCTTAGCCCAAGAGCGCTGTGCAACTTCGGTTAGCATGGCCCGGAGCGCTTCGCAAAAAATTATATTAGCCTGGCCCGAGAGTGCTTCGCAATATTGTGAAATATCCTATTAGTATAAGCTTAGTCCAAGAGTGCTTCACAACTTCGGTTAGTGTTGCCCAAAGAGTTCTTCGCAACAGTATGCGGATCAATGGGGGTAATGTTGCACAATTAAGCCTTTACTTTCTAAACATTGATCCGGGTCTTGGGGGCTCTTACTTGAATAGTTTGTAGTTGCAATCCTAAGACCTGGCTTTTATGCCGCCAGTATAATCCTTGCCTATCTTGCTTAAGCTCGATGTGACTCGCACTTATATGGCCTGTTTGCTCTCCTGTAATCTCAATCAGTTATGATGCCCATGGGGACTTAACTGACCCTGTTATACAGAGTGAGTACAGCAGTGATAATCCATGCGAAAGCCGGCTTACAGTTAAAGGTTTGCAAAAGGGTCATCTAAACCATCGACATATTGAGAGGACCCACCTCGGTAACCTGGAGGCATAAGAACCCAGGAAGAAACATGATTTATGGGATGTTATTGAGATAAACCTGGAGGCGTATGAACCCGGGAAGAAAAACCGGGTTTTATCCTTTTATATATTATTTGTCTTATTTCAGGAGTTTAACCTGGATGATCGAGCTTGCTGCTTCACCTGAAACATGACACCTAAAATCAAGATCATGAAGGAGAACAAGACCAGCTCGAATCCAGCTTAAACTTGGGGGCTACTGTTGGGGGAAAAATAACCTGGTACCCCTAAGGACGAAGAAAGTATGACCAGCCAGAAGCGAGACCCGGCCAGGAGGCAAAGCCTGGTCTGGAAGAAGACCCGGCCAGGAGGCAAAGCCTGGTCTGGAAGAAGACCCGGCCAGGAGGCAAAGCGTGGTCTGGGGGAGACCCGGCCAGGAGGCAAAGCCTGGTCTGGGGGGGACCCGGCCAGGAGGAAAAGCCTGGTCTGGGGGAGACCCGGCCAGGAGGCAAAGCCTGGTCTGGGGGTAACTCGGATTTGGAAGATGCTATAGAAGGAAGATTCTGGAAGACCCGGAAACCTTGTACAAGTTGGAGACTCAAGACTTGGAGGTCACGCAGGAGACCTAGATTAGGACTCTTAATATGGTATGACCCAGTTTTTACCTTGTACGACCAGGAGACCAGCCGCCCATATAAGCAGGCTCCTAGGTCATAGGGAGGGGGAGATTTCGAGTAGAAACCCTAAATTCCAGGTCTCGGCGAGAGTCAGCCCGAGCCAAATTCCAGGTCTCAGCAAGAGTCGGCCCGAGCCAAATTCCAGGTCTCGGCGAGAGTCAGCCCGAGCCAAATTCCAGGTCTCGGCGATATTTGTAACCCAAGATTTGGGGTCTCGGCGACATTGCAGTCCGGGCCTCTAGATCGATAGCTAATAAGATCCCAGCTGGAAGTAGGTTATTATCTCCAATGGAGAGGCCAAACTAGGATAATCCTTGTGTCCAAGTCGCATAATCGCAAGATATTCAAGTATACATTGTAACACGAGAGTTGAGATATTATATTCAGATCGGAGACTCGGAGACTCGATTGCCGGCTACCAGATCGCATATCACCATAGTTTCACTTGAGCTAAACCCTCTCCCAAACACCAGAGTCGAATTGCCCCAAGACAAGTTACCCCCGATAACGTCTGCCGTGATTATCCCACGACACTTTTTCTCTTCTTCTCTGCAGAATAGCGTCCAGAAGAGGACGAGAGTGTTCTGTCGGCTACTCTGGAACCACCGCATCGCCAAGGACCGTATCGAGACTCTTGAAGACAAGAAGAAAGACGGCGCTGCGATGGAGCAGATGGCACTGGACCGCACTCTCCAGATCTCAGAAGTTGAAGCTAAGCTTTCAGCATTTCGGTTTGTGCGTTTTGTGTTTACGCTCGTGTTTGCTTTTTGCTTTATCATTGTTTTCTCTGCAGGCAAGCTCAAGGACCTGATGGAAAAACATCGCGATTGCGAAGTCTTCGCTGCCTCTGCCCAGAGCAAGATCGCTACTCTGGAGGGTGAGTTGCCTTCTTTCTCTGCACTTGTGTTTCTTTTTACTTGGTTACTCTGCTGACACTGCTGTTCTCTTCGCATAAGAATATAAGAACTTCCGGTAACAACACCTGAACTACCTTATGCCTGCCGAGGTGCAGCAGCAATTGCAAACCCGCGAAGCAGAGATCGAGAAGGAGCGCACCGCCGAGAGGGCGGAATACGAGAAGATGCAGGTCGACTTGAAGGCTGCCCTCGAGACTGCCATCAACCAAGCTACCGAGAAAACGCTCGAGATGGAAATCTCGATGCTGAAGGAACATAACCGGCAACTCGTTGTCCAGATCGCAGATTCGCGCCGCATCCAGGATAGGCACATCTCGGACGAGAATGACTGGAAGATCAAGCTGGGAGCCTTGCTGGTGGATTTAGAACGTGAGTTACCTTTTCTCTGCACTTGACTTGTTTTTCTCTTCTCCGCCTTTTTCTATCTAGTTTTGCCTCTTCTCTGTCTCTGTTTCTAATCCCAACTAGATCCCTACGCAGACATCTTCCCGGAGCTCCGCTCTGCTGGTGTGCCTGCTGTGGAGAAGGCCAGACAGCTCCAGGCTGCATCAGGAATGCCCATTGACAACACTTCCACCATCAGCGACTATCTCGTGAGTATCAAGTCGCAGATCCGCTCCCTCCAGGGCCTGGGCACCTCCATGGTGTCCACTGGATTCAAGCTCCACAAGCTGTTCTAGCTGGATCAGGATGTGCCATAAACCTTTAGCGAGATCGCCGAGCACCTGGACGGAGTGAAGGCCGAGTTGAAGAAGTGGCGCGCCTCTGCAGCTCGGGCAGGAGCTGACGAGTTTCTACACTTCATCATCAGCTGGTATGAAAACCTAGATCTCAACAGGATCCTCACAATCCGTGAAGACTCCAAGTGGACAAAGAAACCTGACTTCATCACTCGCCGGAAAGCGGTAGCATACGAGATCGCCTCCTACGCCGACACCGCCACCTACATCGATGGCCTCCCTGAGCCAGAGACAGAACCTGAAGAAGAGGATGATGAGGACGACAATGATGACGATGCCGAGTCTGAGGACGAAGCTGCCAAGAAAGCATCCGAGAAGGGGAAGGCCAAGGTGATCGAAGGGACCGAGCAGCTGGTCAACACGGAGGAATCCGAGTTGGCCACCAACGCAGAGGCCAAGCAGCCGCAAGCCAGCGCTCAAGATGCCACCATCACCACCGAGACGGTGATCGAACAGGCAGCTCCCGAGTTGGGAGCGACTGGTGCTGCACCAACTGACGCCAACCCGCTGCCCAGGACCCAGTCTACCGCGTCCACCTCTGCAACGGATCCTGTCTCGATGGCCACAACAACCTCCGAGACCACTTCCTCTGCCAACGCCGATGCGGACAACGCCGATTCTACAGTTGTGTAATTCCTGCAAACTTTGCCTTAAACTTTTATCAGATCCCCGGGATGCCAGGTGCAGATGTAATCGTACAATTATGTCTTTGTTGCTACTCAGTTTTTCTTTTAGTTGAAGTTTTTAGCAACTCTGGCTCAATGCCGGGTTGCGTTATTATGAAAGTCCCCGAGTTGCATGTTTTATCCACTCTCTCTTTTCGTCTCAGCTCTTACCTGCCACTTGTGGCTTTTTTGGTAGTCGAGTCACAAGATTTCAAAGTTTGAGTTTTAAATACTTAGCTACTTAGAAAAATTCATAGTAACGCTGCCCACCACTTAGCCAAAAAAGACAACAAAAACAGTAAAGGACACTCTACTCGGTTGCTGCACCTCTCTTTTCCTTAGCAATTTTTCGTGTGCTCATTGACCTTTGGCTTGTTCTCTTGCTTGCCATGAAGCCGGGTTGCGGACAGCAGCAGATTCGAAGAGTTGGCCTTTAGGTTTAAATACATTACTAAATACGCTTATGAAATTCTAAGCGGAGCAACCGAGTAGACAAGGTAAAACATAGTAGAACAACAGAGAACAAATTTGGACAAGGGCAGTCCCCGAGTTTGAATTCGGAGTGCCTACTAGAATTTTAACTCGGTTGAGGAGATACATACAACTTTCTGCTCATGAATGAAAACGGCGGAGTAGAGCTACATTCCAGGGGCGCTTAGATTCCTCTCCAGCTCTATCCGGCCTGTTCTTCTGGGGTGCCTGTGCGTAAACTAGATAGTAGGCATCATTGTGCAGAGCCTTGCTCACAATGAAAGGCCCTTCCCACGGAGGGGATAGCTTGTGCATCCCGGCCGTGCGCTGCACAAGCCTAAGGACCATGTCTCCTTCTCGGAAAACCCTTGGGTTCACTTTCCGGCTGTGATAACGCCTCAAATTTTGCTGATACACAGCTGAACGTGACAGAGTTAACTCTCTTGCTTCTTCTAGCGGGTCAATGTCATTTTCTCAAGCTTCTCTCGCCTCCGCCTCAGTGTAGAGGGTCACTCGGGGCGAGTCATGCTCTAGGTCAGTGGGCAACACGGCCTCACCTCCATATACCAGGAAGAATGGTGTGTATCCGGTTGATCAGTGAGGGGTAGTCCTTAGACTCCACAACACCACCGGCAACTCGTCCAGCCAACACCCAGGTGTTTTCAGTAATGGCTCAATCAGCATTGGCTTTATGCCGGATAGTGATGACTCCCAAGTGCAGGAGATCAATTGTAGTACCTTTCGATAAGTATTTGAGTGTCGAACCAACGAGGAGCTGAAGGTAAGCTATCTATTCTCTAAAGCCCTATAACCCTCTTATATGGCTATTTATGCAAAGCAATAAGTTTGACTAAAAGGAACTAACTAATTAAAAGCAAGTGACGTGGAGTGTGGTTTGTCTAGTAACTAGTGAAGCAAGTTTAAAATGCAAGTAATCCTAAAGCAAGTTTCTAAAGCAAGTTTCTAAGCAAGTTTCACAAGTAGCAAGCAGCAAATGTCTCAAGTATCTCAAGGGAGCAAGTGTTCTAGCAATAGGTGTTTCGTTCGTGTGGTTGTCACAATTAGTGAAGCACATGTTTTAGTCTTAGTTGTTTCTTCTAGGAAGGAGCCATGAATAGGTATAGTCAAGTAAATGATCTACAACCCCTTATGATGGATCATGTGGCCAAGTAAATGACTGCACAAGATTGATTAAGACATAAAGTCCCACCATAGCCTTACGTTCTAAGGTCCCCTATATATATCCCCCAATAACTTAACTTTGTGGCTCGGTCTCAGGTTACTGTCACTCCCAAGTCACCACCACTCCATTATGCTACCGGTGATCACCTTACATGGATTCCCCAACATATGCGTGCACTCATATATTGTACATAAAGACAATCATAGAAGATAACAAACTTGTATGCAACCAATCAACGAACTATTTCACCATTGCCAAGAACAATTCACTACTCAAACATAGACGGGGAGACACAATACATCAAGGGAATATAGTATTGCATCATACATCGTGTTTGCCAAGAGATTACAGTGGAGAGATGGAGCTGATCTTGCTGTAGATGTTGATGATGAACACGCCGGAGGGGGGTGGAGCCCTCCGGGGGTGATCCCGGCGGCGTTTCCCCCCTCCGATCTTCTCCGGAGGCAGCCTTCTGTCTCTCTATTTCGTGGTTTTGTCTCTCGGCGCCGCCTCTTTCTCGAAAAGGCCAGGGGACCCTTTATATAGTCGTTTTTAGGTCACGAGACACTCGGGAGAAGAAAGATCGACGGCATCGGAGCCACGGGGGCAAAAAGGGGGCCTCTCACGCGGCCAAGGAATCTGGCCGCGTGGAGGGTCCTCTTTGCCACCTGGTTGGCCTTTTGGCCCTCTACTTTGGCCCATGGTCTTCGTCTCGAAAATTCTGAACCGTGCTCTTTGGCCTTGCCCTTTTTGGAGTCCCGAAGCTCCCGGAAAGTCTAAATCACTAAAAAGTACGTTTTCTCGAAAAACAGGGTTAGAACCAAAAGAAGGGGGATTGTTTAGAAAATCCCCCAAATCATTATAAAACATGAATATAAGTTGCTAATATGTAGGAAAAACAAGTAATAACATGCAAAGTTCATGTATGCATTTTACATGCATCAACATCCCCAAGCTTAACCCATGCTCGTCCTCGAGTATGAAGGTGAAAAAACTAACATGAACTTTGCATATTGAAACAATCATGGGATATCAAGGAGGATTATTCATTCTACATATAATCAAATGATTAATAATAGAAATGAGTAGCAATATACAATTCATGTTGTAAGAAATATCAAATATGCAAGCAAAGATGCTTCATGAAAGTTCACAAAGTGTATAATGAAATAAAAGCACTATGGACCAAATGCATACACAAAATGAAAAATAAAAGCCTATATTGGTCAAAGAATAGCATAATGGAAAATAGAAAATATGATGGACACTTTGGAAAAAATTGAGTAGAGGTAAAACATGATCAAGTCTTATTTAGCCTATAAATTATTCAACTAAAATTACTAATTGAAATGTGGTATCCATTGATCTAGGACTCTCATTGCCCCTTTATCACTAGCATCTTAAATGGTGAATGTTGAATTAATGTGAATGACAAGGTGGTTGAAAGCCTCATGCCCCGTGAGTGTGAAAACCTACTCCATGATTACTCAACTTAAGATTCCTAATAAGCTTTGTACAATCATAATAAGTATTAATGACATCATAGAGAACCGCAAAGAGGTACCTCTTGCCCCATGAGATGGAAACAAGCCCATGTCACAATGACAAGACAAACAAACGGAGTAGACTCATCATCCTTTTTATTTTCATTCACTATTATGAATAGCTTCTTATTTTATTGTAGGATGTGTTGTAGAGTCACTCAAGCTGTAAGTAAATTTCCACCATGATAAAGCATGGCTTGGGTTAGTGGCCCAATGCGTTTCTCTAGTCATATAGATACTTACTCATCAAAACTTACTGTTCCTCTATTTCATTTCGGCATGGCAGGAGTCCAAAAACAAAAGTACATGATATCAACCAAATGTAAATTTTTGTGCAATGTTTAAAGCTTTCCGGTCATACACGTTTATAGCTAGCTCCCAACCACACACTTGTCAAACGCAAAACTTGTGGCTCCCATTATTGGGTCATGTTTATTAGATGCATAAAAAGTAAAGTGTGCCTTCAAAAGTTCGTGAGATTCCTATCCCAAGTTCAACCCATGACAATTAATAAAGTGAATATCTTAATTTAGAACATAAATAACACAATAACATGGTGAACATACTCGGAATAGCAATGAATCTAATGGAAAGATATGGTGGACTCACTGGAAATACTTGGCTAAGGAGTGTTGGAAACAAGTTTTTACTTGTTGGAATTTTTAAATTTTTGGCTAGCAAGAGGGAGATAGTTGACCAGCTACTATGCATGCATATGTCCATAGAACTACTCATTTCATGACAAAATAAATAAACCAGCAATTAACATCAAGGACATGAATAAGAGATAGCTCAAGACAACATTATTGCAAATTTCTACACATAAAAAGCCTATAAATCATGCAAACATATGTAGCTCCTCAAATCAACCATGGCATCCCTATTCCAAGTCATAATACTAGCATCCAATACATTCCAACCCCAAACTCCAGTAGCTCAATCTCATATAAAATGATGGGTGTGGTCTTATCAAAACAAAAATAAAAACAAAAACTAGACGCTTCAAGTCTCTACGATAAATGCTTTGCTTAGAAAAACAGAAAGTAGACGTGTGCTAACCAAAAGAGTGTAGCTCCAGTGGGGTGTTCATAACATCCCCAAGATTATGGCTTTCACCATTCTTGGATGTCTTGAGGCGCAGCTCCTCTATTCCCTGTGAAAAAAAAACTTCACAAAACATGTTTCTCCCATTCTTTTTCTGTGGGGTGAGATTAGCAAGGACAAACAAATCACATGATTTCTGTGCAAAATTCCAAATCAAATTCTCCAGTAGATAGAAAAAAGGTTCATTATGTTGTATGTTCACTCTCTTGCTTGAAAGAATCATGGAAATTCGATTCCCAAGCCCAAAGAGTGCATAAAACAAAAGAAGGCAGAATCTATCCAGAAAAGCAACAGCAGCAAAACGAACGTTTTTCCCTAAGCTAGACTCGTCAAAAAATTAAGACAATTTTTGTTCTTACAGAGGACGAAAAGTTTCAAAACATACTAAAAAATTAGCTCAATCCGACATACCAATAAAAAACGTAAAATCATACGGTGAGCAGCCTCGTGCTGAAACAGAAATTTCATGCACTAGGATAGCAACTTATAAGTCCAAATGGGTTTGACTTGACTCTTTATTGAAAAATCCAGAATTAAAACAAAAAAACTAATCTCTTGAGACAGAAAGAGGACACTTGGAAAATCCAAACAAAAACAACCGGTTGCCTCCCGTAAAGCGCTTTCTTTATAGCCATATAGCTAGGCTTTACTTACTTAACATCATGATGGTTGGAGTGAGGTGGCTCGGCATCCCCAAGCTTGGATTCTTGTACTTATTCGATACATGTAGGGTGAGCCCAGGGGTACATCCCCAAGCTTGATTTGTTGTCCGTCTTGATCTTTGTTCATCTCACTCAACTCTTCCTCCTGAAATATTCTTCTTACACAAATCTCAACATAAAACTTAATTAGAGGGGTTTGTGCCTCCATAAATAAAATCCACATAGGTACAGCAAAGACACATCATGAGTTGATTCTAAATATTAACTACTTTTACTATAGTTGTGCATTGCTCCTTGATCAAAAGAAGCACACAAAACACAAGTAATGAGAGCAATGCAAAATAAAGACATAATCTGCCAAAAACTGAACAACCCGTAAAGAGTGAATTTTTAGAGGCACTTAAGTTGCTCAAATCATAAAATTTAAAACTAATGAAATATTTAGTGATAACTAAGTATTTCTGTCGTAAATTACCAGGTCAAAATTACACTTCTGTGATTTTAAACATTTTTCGCAATGAAGTTCAGGAATCTGTTTTCTTGACAGCTAATTACTATTGTTTAATCCTATCTCTCATATAAGATTATTCTTGCCATTTAAGATGATAAATAAGACAGAAATGTGATGTTACAGTAGTGAACTAATATTTTTATTGTTTTTAGCTTTGGAAAAAGTTTTAATGATAGAGACTTTGCAATGGTTTCATTGGCATGAACAACACATGTTCAAGGTCGACCCCAACTTCTCCATTACTCATCCTTCTCATTTACTTTCCCAAATTTTTTATAAAATTAAAATCTTAAACTAAATGATACATAACAGTAGGTAAAGGCATTTTACATGTTGTAAAGACATAAATGTGTGCTCAAACCGAATAGGAAATTAAAGCATAAGGAACACACCAAAAACATATTAAACAATTTATTTTTAAGTATAACCCATTTCCTATGCATTGGCATTTTGTAATGAAACAAATAAAAGAAGCACATAATAGCAAGCATAGAAAGGTAGATCAAGTGCAACTTCAATACTTTCATCATAAAGATGGGAAACTTAATATTGTTGAAATATGTGTAACCATGTTTCCCTCTCTCATAATAATTTTCAGTAGCATCATGAATAGATTCAACAATATGAATATCACATAAAACATTCTTATCATGAGCCACATGCATAAAAGAATCACTACTCTCCACATAAGTAAAATCCTCATTAGTGATAGTGGGAGTTAAACATTCATAATTTTCATTGCAATCATCATATATAGGAGGCATAGTATCATCAAAGTTAATTTTCTCCTCCAAGCTTGGGGAACTAGAAATATCATGCTCATCAAAACCAACTTCCCCAAGCTTAAAACTTTCCATAGAATTAGCAAGTATATCATTTTTATCCTCAATAGTAGGGGGACTAAAAATATCATATTCATCAAGACAAACTTCCCCAAGCTCAAGGTTTTCCTTAGCAATAAAGGTGTTCAAAGAATTAGTACTACCACAAATATGATTGTTGTGCAAATAATTTTTCAATTTCTCCTCAAACACTTCATGTCCTAATTCAAGGTAGATATTATACAGTTCTAAAATTGTTTGGTTGTTTTCCATTTTATAATATTTTTTTTGTGTTTTAGGTTTATATGTTAGTATGTAATACAAACAAGAATAAAAGCTTAGCACAACGCTCCCCGGCAACGGCGCCAGAAAAGTGCTTGATGACTCCCAAGTGCAGGAAATCAATTGTAGTACCTTTCGATAAGTATTTGAGTGTCGAACCCACGAGGAGCTGAAGGTAAGCTATCTATTCTTTAAAGCCCTATAACCCTCTTATATGGCTGTTTATGCAAAGCAATAAGTTTGACTAAAAGGAACTAACTAATTAAAAGCAAGTGACGTGGAGTGTGGTTTGTCTAGTAACTAGTGAAGCAAGTTTAAAATGCAAGTAATCCTAAAGCAAGTTTCACAAGTAGCAAGCAGCAAATATCTCAAGTATCTCAAGGGAGAAAGTGTTCTAGCAATAGGTGTTTCGTTCGTGTGGTTGTCACAATTAGTGAAGCACATGTTTTAGTCTTAGTTGTTTCTTCTAGGAAGGAGCCATGAATAGGTATAGTCAAGTAAATGATCTACAACCCCTTATGATGGATCATGTGGCCAAGTAAATGACTGCACAAGATTGATTAAGACATAAAGTCCCACCATAGCCTTACGTTCTAAGGTCCCCTATATATATCCCCAAATAACTTAACTTTGTGGCTCGGTTTCAGGTTACTGTCACTCCCAAGTCACCACCACTCCATTATGCTATCGGTGATCACCTTACATGCATTCCACAACATATGCGTGCACTCATATATTGTACATAAAGACAATCATAGAAGATAACAAACTTGTATGCAACCAATCAACGAACTATTTCACCATTGCCAAGAACAATTCACTACTCAAACATAGACGGGGAGACACAATACATCAAGGGAATATAGTATTGCATCAAAAATCGTGTTTTACAAGAGATTACAGTGGAGAGATGGAGCTGATCTTGCTGTAGATGTTGATGATGAACACGCCGGAGGGGGGTGGAGCCCTCCGGGGGTGATCCCGGCGGCGTTTCCCCCCTCCGATCTTCTCCGGAGGCAGCCTTCTGTCTCTCTATTTCGTGGTTTCGTCTCTCGGCGCCGCCTCTTTCTCGAAAAGGCCAGGGGACCCTTTATATCGTTGTTTTTAGGTCACGAGACACTCGGGAGAAGAAAGATCGACGACATTGGAGCCACGGGGGAAAAAGGGGGCCTCTCACGCGGCCAAGGAATCTGGCCGCATGGAGGGTCCTCTTTGCCACCTGGTTGGCCTTTTGGCCCTCTACTTTGGCCCATGGTCTTCGTCTCGAAAATTCTGAACCGTGCTCTTTGGCCTTGCCCTTTTTGGAGTCCCGAAGCTCCCGGAAAGTCTGAAACACTAAAAAGTACGTTTTCTGGAAAAACGGGGTTAGAACCAAAAGAAGGGGGATTGTTTAGAAAATCCCCCAAATCATTATAAAACATGAATATAGGTTGCTAATATGTAGGAAAAACAAGTAATAACATGCAAAGTTCATGTATGCATTTTACATGCATCAGATAGCACCATGCCATTTGCTCTCTCAACTTGCCCATTGGAGGCCGGATGCGCAACAGATGCAACATCTAGCCGGATCCGCTTCTCCTTGCAGAATCTCGCAAAAGCACCCTCAGCAAAGTTTGTGCCATTATCAGTGATGATGCTGTGCGGGTAGCCGTATCTCAGGATCACATCCTTTAGGAAACTCGCAGCTGTGGCTCCATCGCATTTCCGAATAGGCTTGACCTCAATCCACTTGGTGAACTTGTCAACCATGACCAAGATGTGAGTCATGTTACCTCTAGCTGGTTTGAAAGGTCCCACCATATCCAAACACCAAACTGCGAATGGCCAAGTAATGGGAATGGTCTTCAACTCGGAAACTGGCATATGAATCTTACTTGCAAATCTCTGGCAGCCGTTCCATTTTCTCACTATATCTTCAGCTTGCTTCAAGGCAGTGAGCCAAAAGAAGCCATGCCGGAAAGCCTTGTTGACCAGATCCCGAGAAGAGGCATGATGTCCGTATTCTCCTTGGTGTATCTCCACCAGAATTTCTTCTCATTCCTCTGGCTCAAGGCAGCGTTGCAGCACGCCAGTAGGACTTCTTCTATGCAGCACATTGTTGAGGATGGTGTAGCCCTTGGACCTTCTCTATATCTGCCTGGCTGTAACCTCGTCGCTTGGCAAGGTGCCATCCGTTAGAAAGGATAATATGGGCAGAGCCCAACTCGGTGTCTCCCGTGTGGGAAACACTGGTTCGTCCACTTCCATTGGATCAGCCACCAATATCTCTTCGGAATTAGAGACGAGTCCCCGAGTCCCCGAGCACTCGGCAAGGACCCCCTCGATGAATGCGACAGTCCCTGGGTTGAATGGAGCAGTCCTCGGGTTGGAGACGACAGTCCCCGGGTTCTCTTTTGCAACCTCCCAGTCAATCTCCATTGGAACAGCTTCCTCGCCTGGCAGAGAAGGAACAAAGATAGACTCCGAGTTGGGGGATGGCTTGATAGATGGTTTTCTCAAATGCTCCAAGGCAATCCCAGTCGGGATGAACTGCCGAGAAGACCCCAACTTGGACAACTCATCAGCTGCGTCATTCTCTGCTCGGTGTATATGTTGGAACTCACATCCTTCAAAGAAGCCCGTCATGGTTTGCACCAGAAACCGATATGATGCTATGTTGGCATCCAGAGCATCCCAGGTGCCGGATACCTGCTGCACCACCAAATCCGAGTCGCCATAACAGATGATGCGTTGTACGCCAACCTCCTTGGCTACCTTCAAGCCGTGTACCACGGCCTCATACTCGGCCACATTGTTAGATTCCTTGAAATGAATCTGCAGCACGTACTTGAGTTGATCTCGCTTCGGTGTCGTAAGCACTACGCCAGCACCAAGGCCTTCCTTCACTTTGGAGCCATCAAAATGCATCTTAGAGTAGTTGGTTTCCGGCAAGGGAGGCTCATACTGCACCTCAGCCCAATCCACTAGAAAATCCGCCAGAATTTGTGACTTGATGGCTTCTCTTCTCGCGTACAGAGGAGCGTACGCGGTAGCTCGATCGCCCACTTGGCTACTCTACCACTTGCTTCCTTGTTGCCCATAATATCCGAGATGGGAGCAGAGCTCACCACTGTGATGGGATGCTCCTGGAAATAGTGCTTCAGCTTCTTGGCGCCCAGGTACACACCGTAAGTCATCTTCTGGTAGTGCGGGTAGTTCTGTTTGGAGCTGGATAGCACCTCACTGAGATAGTATACTGGTACCTGCACAGTCTTGCCTTCCTCTTCTCTTTCCACCACAATCACCACACTGACTACTCGGTTGGTTGCTGCAATGTACATCAACATTGGCTCTTTGGGTAGCGGACAGGCCAGGATGGGAGCGCTACCCAGCATGGCCTTTAGTTCCTTGAATGCTACATCAGCATGTGGTGTCTAGACAAACTTGTCACTCTTCTTCATCAATTGGTAAAGAGGCAAGGCCTTCTCGCCCATTCTGCCCAGGAAGCGGCTCAGAGAAGCCAGGCAACCAATGAACTTTTGCACATCCTTCAGTGATCTCGGCAAAGACATGCTCTCTATAGCTTTTATCTTTGAAGGATTGGCTTCAATGCCTCGACTGGATACCAAGAAGACGAGTAGCTTGCCAGCCGGGACGCCAAAGGTGCATTTAGTCGGATTCAACTTCATCTTGTACTTTAGCAAGTTGGCAAAGGTTTCCACAATATCACTAAGCAGAGTATGTGTTTTATTCGTTTTGATGACAATGTCATCTACGTACACCTGCACATTTTTGCCAATTTGATCATGCAAGCATTTCTGCATGCATCTCTGATAGGTAGCCCCAGCATTCCGCAACCCAAAGCACATGACACGATAGCAATAAGCCTCGTACGGGGTAATAAAGGAAGTCTTTATTTGATCATCCGGGTTGAGAGCTATCTGATGAAAACCAGAGTAGGCATCTATGAAAGACGAAAGCTCACAACCAGCAGTGGAATCGATCACCTGATCTATGCGGGGTAGCGGAAATGGATCCTTGGGGCAGGCCTTGTTCAGGTCGGTGTAGTCCACGCACATGCGCCATGCGGTATCGGCCTTGGGGTCCTCCTTCTTCTTCTCAACCATAACCGGGTTGGCTAGCCAATCCGGATGCAATACCTCCATGATAAAGTTGCTTATCAGCAACTTGGTGATCTGATCACCGATAGCTTTCCTCCTCTCATCACCAAAGCGGCGCATAGCCTGCTTAACCGGCTTGGCGTCATGCCGCACATGCAGCGAGTGCTCAACCAACTCCCTCAGGACGCCCGGCAGATCCTCATTGGACCATGCAAAGACATCCCGATTCTCACGGAGGAAGTGGATGAGCTCGCTTTCCTATTTATCTCCCAACCCGGCGCCAATGATGGCAACACGGTCTGGGAACTCAGAATAAACCTTGACCTTCTTTGTCTCCTGGGACGCCTGGAATGCAGTTCCGTACTGGGAACTCGGCATGCTAGGCGCACCGACTTGCGCTGCTTGTGCCAAAGCCACCACCTCGTGTATCTTCTTCTTCTCGGCAGCAATGACCATGGACTCCGCCAGCTGAGAACTAGAAGACGCGCATTCCAAGGAACGCTTGTAATCACCCGAGATGGTGATGACTCGATTGGGACCAGGGATCTTCATCTTCAGGTAGGCAGCATGGGTAGAGGCCATGAACTTGCTGAGGGCAGGCCTACCGAGTAGAGCATGGTATGGGCTCTGAAGATCAACTACCTCAAACTGCAGGCTCTCGGTGCGGCAGTTCTCCCTGGTACCGAATAAGACATCCACCCAGATGCGGCCGATCGGAGCACAAGATACTCCCGGCACAATGCCATGGAATGTGGTCCTGCTGGGTAGCAACATGTTCTCGGCTAGGCCGGCTTCTCCAGTGTATCCCGGTACATGATATTGATAATGCTGCCGTTATCTATCAGCACCTTGCTGAACCTGACATTCTTCTGAGTTCCCAAGAAGGTGGGATCCACCACCAGAGCATAGCTACCCGGGTTGGGCATCACCCTGGGATGATCAGCTCTGGACCAGGTGATCTCTTGGTTGCACCAGTACAGGTAGTCAGGCACAGCCGGGATCACAGCATTTACCTCCATCGCGGGCCTGTGCAGTGACTGCTTGTCGGCTGGCTCGGTGGTGAAGATCATGTAGCTCTCGTGGTGTTCCTAGTACTAGTTGCGGTCTCCTCCACCATTGTTGCCGTTGTTGTTGTTGTTGTAGTTCCTGCTGTTGTTGTTGTTGTTGTTGCTGTTGTTGTAGTTCCTGTTGTTGTTGTTGTTGTTGTTGTTGTTGTTGTTGTTGTTGTTGTTGTTGTTGTTGCGGTTGTTGTTGTTGTTGAAGTTGCGGTTGCCGTTGTTGTAGTTGTGGTTGGCTCCCTGAGCCACTTGGTTCACGTTCTCCCTTCTCGGAAACACTGCCGGCCTGGGAGCAGCTGCCCGAACAGGCTGCACGTTGGCTCCCGAGAGTAGCAGAGGAGGAGGAGGGGGCAGCTGACCAGCGTCTTCATTCTTGATTTGGTCCCACCAGCTGCATTGCCGGGTAGTGTGGTTGGCTGTCCTACTCGGATGCCGAGTATGGAAGCTGCATGACCCAACCTTCATGTTCTCAAAGATAAAGCTCGGAGCTGGATCCGGGTTGCCGCTACCCTGCTGGGGAGCATTGTATGGCTTCTTGATGCCTTGGCCCTGATTCTGGTTCTACCCGTACTGGGCTCCAGCAGTTTTTTGCCTTTGGCTACCCCCAGCAGTCGTAGTCACAGCATTCACCTCCTCGGGATCATACCGAGTATCAATGCGGTCACCTCTGCGCTTGTTTCTGAAGTCATTGCGCGTGCTGCTGTCTTGGTGCTTCCTTCTCGGCTCAGGAGAATCAAGCAGAGGCTGAGTTGGGTCACCGAGTGCATACATATCTGCAATCTTGATCGTCTCGGCGAGCGTACTCGGCATCTCTCTTTGCAGCTTCTGCCACAACATGCTGCCATGTCTGCAGCCCTGAGCAAACCAAGTAATGGCCTAGGCCTCATTCACACCTTCACAGGTGTTCCTCAAAGTGCTCCACCGAGTAAGGTACTCGCGGTCAGTCTCCTCCTCCCGCTGCTTGCAAGCGGACAGTTGCTGCGGCCTATTCGGCCTCTTATACGTGTTGGTGAAATTGCTGATGCAGGCTTCCGAGAATTCTAGCCAGCAGTTGATGTTATCTCTGCGCAGTTTATTGAGCCAAGTCCGAGCAGGGCCCTCCAACATCTGCGGAACATACCGCACAGCCCATCTCCGGTTGCCGCCTGCGATGTGCACAGCGGTAACGTAGTCACTCAGCCAGTCTTCCGGCTTGGTGCTGCCATCATAACACTTGGTCCCCCTAGCCAGTTGGAAATGGTTCACGGAGGGCTCCTCCATGATGCGGCGACCAAAGCAATCTGGGCCACGTGGTCCCCTGTTCTCGAGCTGCGCAGACCGATTGATCCGGTCTAGCTTGTATCTTGCGTCACTGGGCTCCAGCATGCGGTCACCCAGACGGTCAGTGACATCTCTTGGGTCAGCATATCCGGCTAGCCCCATCGCCGAGTAATCATCATCGTAGCGGTTCTCCTGCACAACTGCGGGATGCACCACCGGGTTGGCTGCTGGCGCAGCCGCACGCGGCTGTGCTGCCGCTGGCTGCTGCGTCCTCTGCCGAGTAGGCTGGGCGGCAGGACGCCGAGAAGGTCCTGCATGGTCTCCCTCTTGCCTCTTGCTGTGAGCTTTATTGGCTTGATACCCTGCACCTGCAGAATTGTGTTTCTGACCGGGCTGCCGCGGCACAACGTGCTGTTCTGCGGTGACAGCCGGGTCGTACACCTGCATCTGTCTACTCTTCCCAGAGTGCACACACTGGTCCCTCTCATTGCCGGGAAGCGGCGATGAGGCCTGATCCGTAGATCTGACCGCACGCGAGTGCACAATCTGAGAAGCGCCAGCACCCGGATTGGCTTTCCGGAACTCCTCGTTCTGCCTGCCAGCCTCTAGCACTAGCTCGTTGAGTCTCTCCTGCTGCCTAGTGCGCGCGTCGCCAGTGAGATGCGGCAACTCAGCAGCCACTGCCTCTGCAGCCCTAAGAGTTTTGGCGGGGGTGTTGTATCTAGGCCTACCAACAGTGTCCAAACTAGCAAATTGGCTAGCATCCCTACCATCTCTAGCCAGCTCAGCGCCTAAGTTGCGACGAGTAACGCCTATCTTGCTAGGCAGCCTAGAAACAGGAGTAAAGCCATGTGCTGCATTGTACTCTGTTTGCGCCAGGTTAACCTCAAGTCTAACCTTCTCCAGCTCCTGGGACTCCGCGAGTAGCGCTTGACGTTGCTGCTCGATTTGCGCCCTCATGGCGGCGAGTTCCGCCTCGTTGGGTTGCGGCATGCCCAACTGCACGGTTGCGCCTCCGCGAGAAACTGGTATCGCCATGGACGTGGAAGGATCCACGTAGCCCGGAATGTTCTGGGGCTTCTCGTAGGGCTTGTGGCCCTTCGCACCAGCATGTTCCTCGATGAAGCCAGCGGTAGCGGTCGCGCCCTTCCCGGCATCGATAGCCGGGCCTGTCATCATCACCTCCACGATGTCCGCAGAGCAGCCAGTTGGCTTCTCGCGGGCAGCGAGTACAGCAGGAGGATCTTCCGCGACGAACACCACCTCTGGGAACTCGCGGATGACGGTGGTGGCGACATAGACCAGATGCGTGCTGAAGGAGAGCACCGAGCCACCTACAGGCATGGGCCTGCCGCCGAAATCTCCGGCGTTGTCGGTGACGAAGTCGAAGGAGCCGAATCTGTGGACAAGGCCACAGACCACGCGCTCCCCTGAAGCTGAAATCGGTCCCGTCCGAATGTGAACTCCAGCCAGCGCCGCTGGTAGCCCCACGGTGGGCGCCAACTGTCGTGGTGGTATCACGGCAGATGCCATAGGATGGCTAAAGTGTTGGGGCCGATGGACGCTGGAGGTATCCGGGGAGGGATCGCACGGCGAGTAGCCGCGCGTAAGGAATCTCTAGCACGGCAAACAACAAGATCTACCCAGGTCTAGGGCCCTCGTGTGGAGGTAACACCCCTACTCCTGCCTCTCTCTCTATATGTGTGTTCTCCGAGTAGCCACAGTACACAGTATGTCTCTTGGGAGAGTAGCCACCCGGCTGCTCTCTCTAGCTCTAGTGCTGGTTCTAACAATAAATGCGAAGTGAAGCAACGTCCCTCGCGCAGGAGGGGGCAGGGCATCTTATATAGTGGTGCACAGCCGAATAAAGAAAGACTATAAGGTACACTTGATGGGACATGCCCACTGCAGGACAGCGCATGCCTCCGGCTTCTCGCTGACGCGGGTGCGGGAAGTCGTCGCGCCGTTCGGGAGATGGGACCTGTCCACCTTGTCAGTGAGATAGGGTAGGCCCCTAGACCTGTCTTGTCCCCTCTGTCAGTGACAGGACTTACAGGAGCCTACCACACTGTAGCCACGCCGTAGCGCGGATAATCACGCGCTCCGTAAGTTGAACCGCACGCCGGGACGGACGCAGGATACGCGTGATCCCTTGTCAGAACGGTTCCATTGACTTCTTGCCCGAGTAAGTGCGTAGTCCATCTACTCGGACCACTTGACCGCTACTCGGATGAATATAAACTTGCTCAATATCTTCTCTTGGTTTTCAATACTTATGACCGGATAGAGACTACCGGGTAGAGGGGTACCGGGTAGCCACCAACCCGGCCAATAGTACACTGATCTTTGCCTTTTACCACTTGCCTTACCGCTACTCGGGGGTAACCCCCCGACAGTGCAAGAAGACTCTTAAGAGCACTTGCACCATTAGTAGCATGAGCTTCTCCAATAAAATCAGCATTAAGTTCAATATAGGTTTCATCAATATCATTAATAAGCTCAGTTGAATTAACAGGTGTACCAATATTTTCAACCGAAATTTCATGATTTTTAATTTGTTTGGATTTAGCAATAGTAGCATCTAGGAAAGGACCTAGAGAATCAGTATCATCAAGCATAATAGAAGCATCATCAAAATTATCAGAAGCATTCTCAGACTCAGCAGAAGTAACAGTACGTGTAGCATGTGGTGGAGTAAGAAGCTTACTCATAACACAAGTTGAATCAAGAGCAACAGAGGTGTTCAGAGTTGTACCTCTTCTTGTAGTGGATGGTAATATAGAGACTTTTCCATCACGAGTCTTGCCCATGATGAATGGCTTGTAGCAAACAATATCACGATCAAGTGAGCAAATAAATAAAGCTATGCTCCCCGGCAACGGCGCCAGAAAATAGTCTTGATGACCCACAAGTATAGGGGATCGCAACAGTCTTCGAGGGAAGTAAAACCGAAATTTACTGATTCGACACAAGGGGAGCCAAAGAATATTTATATTCCTTAACAATCGAGTTGTCAATTCAGCTGCACCTGAAAGTAGACTTTATCGCAACAATTTATCATTGGTAACAGTTTTATAGCAGCAGTAGAAATAAAATAATAGCAGTAGTAAAATAGTAAGAACCGTAGCAATCGCGGAAAACAGCAGGATGGGAAGTACCGTAGGCATAGAGGGAATGGATGGACGGGCGTTGTATGGATAACATAGGTCATGTAATAATCTAAACATGGGCATTGCATATCTTTACCTACTAATAAAAGCATTAAGGCTTCTTGCAAGATTTCCGTCCGTTTTTTTCTTTGCCCTTAATTTTCAACCGAAATTACGAGAATTGCCACCACGTTAGTGAAAAACTGTTCGTCCGTTCAACATTTTTGTCGGGCTGTACGGTCGTCTTGGTCGAGCCTATGCGGCCGCCGTCGACGTATGAGTCCAGCGCCACTCCTCAATTGCTCTGTCCAAATCGCATCGACATGCTCCAAGGTCCGTCCCTTCCTTCCTCTATCGACCTGGTTCAAGGCCTATGCGGCTGCCGCCATATCTACCTGGTTCAAGGCCCGCACCCATCTCTAGAGTCAGCTGCCGTCGATTCGATCCCCCGGGCTAGAGTTTTCAGCGGCTGATTCAATCCGTGGGCTGGAGCGTTCCGGTAACCTCCAGCGAACAGTGCCGCGGTGCACCGTCGGCGCCATCCTGGTCGAGCCTATGCGGCCGCCGCCGTAGTCCGCCTGAAGATGCTCTTCGCCGCGCTCCCTAGACCCATCAACCAGATCCTGCCTATGCGACCGGAGCTTTCAGATCACCTACGGCACACGGGTGCTTGCGGCGTGCCGTCAGCGCCGGACAGGCCAGGAACGCGGGCCGCCTGAAGGTGCTCTTAGCCGCGCTCCCTAGACCCATCAACTGGATCCTGCTTGAGCGGCTGGAGCTTTCAGATCACCTACAGCGCATGGTGCTTGTGGCGCGCCGTCAGCACCGGACAGGCCGGGAACGCGGGCCGCCTGAAGGTGTTGTTCGCCACACAACCGGAGCCCCTCAACCAGCTCCTACCCGCGCGGCCACCCAGGACGGAGCCACTGATTTCGGATGTGAGTTGTGAGTCGCGTCAAAACTGGAATCAGTGTGCGTGCTAACGTGACGTGATTCCTCCTTTGCTCCAGCGTGATTGACGGGTGGTTAGATGGTTGATTCTCAAGTCTGAATTTTCGTGAACACTCAACACCAGCTCGGTATCTTTGCTCCCCTGGGCCATAAGAGAGTGAAAGGGAGAATAAGAAATAAACCTTGCTACCGGAGATGATATCCACATCATTTTGTGTGTTGAACCGATTGAACCATGGCAATCTGAGCTGACCGTGCATCTGCTTCTTCATCCTAGGTAGTTGTACATCTATATTTTGTATGCTAAAACAATACACAATGTGGGTGGTTTCTGTTTACTGAAACGGTTACAGTTGAATAGTAGTGCATCGGTATCACTTTTCAGCAACTTCGTTAATAACACTTTTGAAACATTCAAATGAACCTTCTTCCCTGGTAAAACAGTACAAGTATGGTTGACTCAAGCTTGGACCGTTGGTCTTGAAGGTGCTGCCGAACTCGAATTTTTGACAAAAATAACCACTTGAACAAATACAATGTCAAAAAGAATCACATCCCACACGAATTGCTAGAAGTGCCGTTGCGGCAGCCTAGCCAGACGACACGTGGAGCGTGCCGCCACGAAAGGAGGCGGCAAGGCCTGCCGCCATGGGCAGTGGCGGCACGTCCAAGCATCTCGCGAGGCGTGGAGCCTGCCGCCTTAGGCAGAGGCGGCACGCTGCTGCCCATGCAAATCACGTTTGGGCTGTGCTTAGTGGCCGTGAATCAGCTCACGTCCCTTGCCCCCATGGCCAAAGGCGGCATGGCCTTTTCCCATTCGACAAAACTTGCCGCCTCCGACCGTGGCGGCATGTGCCACATGTCGCCTGGCGAACCTGCCGCCACGGTAGTTCCGACATTTTAGTCCGAAAGTGGTCCTTTTTGACTTTGCACTTTCTAAGTGGTCCTTTATGTCAAAAATTCGCCAAACTCATCTTAATTGCATGCTTTGCTGCTCCCGTTGAATCCAATTCATTTGAAGCATTGTGCATATGTACTCTAATCATGTAGTGAGAAAGAACTTTCAATGATTAAGATACTTTTGTGGACTTTATGTTGTTTAGTATATCCTTTATTGAGCCGATGAAATGTTTTGTGCCGATTCTGAGGAAGCAAAATGATGTCGCATTTCTTGTAATTTTAGTAGAACTTTCAATAAAGATTAGGGAAATCTAAATGAAGAGAGCTCACTCACCAAGTCGGTTCAAAGTAGTATTATTGTAAACACATTATTTATTTCCTATTTGTTGCAACAAAGGGGCTATTTTTCTTTTACAAAAATATCAATCCGATATCTATGTATGTTCCATTGCAACGTATGCACAGACCCTTTTGTTATCTATACCTACCTAATAATAAAAGCGTTAAGCCTTCCCTGATTGGTTGGTTGGTCGGTAGGTGTATCATCAAAATTGCTAAATTGAAAAAAATTACCCACGTGTGCCACCGGAGACATACTTTTCGTTTGTGTTGTCCATCTCATATATGTTTCTTGCCGTCCGTCTTACACAGTTTGCCCATCTCGTCTTGGCACTGAAAAAACTGTTTGGCTTCGTATCTTTCTCACCTTGGTAACCGTCTCGCCTTGGCACTGAAAAAACGGAAAATAATCCTATACGACATACGGGGTACGAACTGTCCGTGGACCATATTTGGATCCGTACGATCTGATTGATGGTAGAAAAGCATGTTTGGCAACGGGATTTTTGATTAACTAGGAAATTTTGGTTTGCCACGTGCACGATGCGAGTGTGGTCCACCGACGGGTCGTACCATGCATGGTCGTATAGGATTATTTTCCTGAAAAAACTGTTTGGTTTCGTATCAGTCTCACCTTGGTACGGCAATAAAAACGGATCGGTTTCGTATCGTTCCGTTAATCCATCCTCAATGGCTAGACAATGCATATTGCACGCGTCTTTTTTTTGAACTATCTTGCACGTGTCTCTTGGTTGTACAGTTGTACGTCAAGCTCTAAAAGGAAAATTTGGGAAAGCAACGTATACATCAGTAGGAGTCTTGCTCAATAAACATAACCTAATTCTCAAAAGGAAAAAAACAGAACCTGCTACGTGTAGGAGTACGAGTCTAATCCAATAAATAGAATCCATGACATAGTTGCCACCGCGATCCCGACGAGCCTCCGGAACAGAAATCTACCGCCGCCGCGGTGCCTGACAAGCCGCCGAAACGGGCCTCGACCGCGGTCCCCAGCACCTCCCCATGTGTCCCCAAAACAGAACCATGTCCATCCATCCCCATCCTCCCCCTCTTCGCCAAACCAGAATCAGCCGCGCCGCTGCACCTCTTTCCGCAGCGCCGCCTCCCCTGAATCCCGGTGCTAGCTAAGCAACCCGACGCCTCCGCGCCGAGTACCTTGACTGACCAGCCTAGATCAACGCTGGCTAGCTTACCGCCCAGCCAGCAGATTCCCCACGAGAGACCTGCGCTGGCTTCCCCGCGCGATGTGGTCTTGCTAAGTCACCGCAAGA